>JAHCHA010013424.1:579405-672335 GCA_027742795.1 Vigna hirtella
ATATATATATATATATATATATATATATATATATATATATATATATACACATAAAAGAGAGGCACATTAGGTGATTTTCGCTTTTGAAATGATGACCAACACTATAAAAAAAAAGTAGGTTTTACCATCAGATAAAATCCGTAAAAAATAGCCATATTTCGTCTATAATAAACTTTTTTCAACGAATTATCGACGAATATTTTGTCAGTAATACCTATGTCGGTAATCATTATTGATAGATGTTGGCCTTTGGTAATTGCCGAAGGAGAAGATTGTCGATCATTACTGAAAAAATATGCCATCAGTAATTATCGAATGAAGAGTCCGTCGGTAATGACCGAATGAAATGTTCGTCGGTAATTATTGAAGGAATTAGTTGTCGGTAATTGTCGAAGGAATAAGTCATCGGTAAGTCGTCGAAAAGGACGTGGCAACATACAGTTCAATTTGTATATGTTAATTATCCAACTACACAATCAGACTTGCATAATATTTTTAAACACAGACCTACATAATATTTTTAAACACAGACCTGCATAATATTTTTAAACCACAATCAAAGTTCTGATAAATATGCAACCAACAATCATCCAATCAGTGATGCAATAGACAATATTGAATTACACAACATATGTTCATGTTCAAGTTTAAGAACTTGTATTTCCAATGAAAAATGTTCATCTAGACCTAGAAATTATGTGTTTGTAAAACATGAGCAAGTGTAAAACCTTGATTAGTTATAGAAGTAGTATGTTCAATAATAAATTAACTAATAATCTACATAGTCATCATCAGAATGATCTTGTTCTTGTTCATCATCCTATTGTTGTGAAGGTGGTTGAAGTGATATGGGCTAGATTGATTTGGACTAGACTGGTGTCACTATAGGAAACGCGCTAATTACCGACGGGCATTTACGGACGGCCTTATAGCCTTCGGTAATGAATTAGTGAAATAATTTACCGAGGGCTTTTGGCCCTCGAAAATCTCCACGATGCTTTTAATTAAACATTTTGGGTTTCGTCCCCAAATTACCAAAATCTGAGAATTCCCTCTCTCCCCAGCACTGCTCCGCGCTTGCCCTAAGCCAAAGATCAGAAGTTGACGCGAAGCTCTGTTTGTTGGTCGCCCTATGGCGTTCTCGTGTTGTTGACGCCAAGCTCTATTCGTTGGTGGCTGGTGTTTTGTGGTTTGCGTAGGTACGGTTCGTGGTGTTTCCGACAGGGTAGTGGGTCGTACTAGTTAGTGTATGCGGTAGTGGTGGTGGGTCATCGAGGTTGGCTTGACGACGGCGTTTGGGTGAAGTGGCCTTGTTAAGTTCGTAGGGGTCGTGGTCTGCAGAGGCTGGCATCGTCGACCCTTTTGCTTTCGAGGTCAGTTTTGCGTTTTAGAGTTAGGATTTCAAAATTGATTCCTGTGTTCTTACGTTCATGTTTTTGCAATAAGAAGGTTCCATCTGTGGATAAGTACCTTGTATGGGTTCATTTCCCTTGTAACTGGATCATTCTTATACTTCTCTCAAAGGGTTTTTTATGTTTTTGTTGATTTGACCTTGATTTACATAGTTCTAAGTTAAATTTGTTTGATTTAGATTAGGAAATTACGTTCCTAAATAAGATATGATTGTGGCAGGTTTGTGTTTGAGTTTTGTGATAACTGTTTAAGAACAAAATAGAAAGAGCAATTATGTTGGGTAGTTAATTTTGGTAACAGTTTGGTTGGAAGCTAAAATTATATATAGGTTTCTCTGTTCTATTTTTTAGAGAATAATGAGAAGTTCTCTAGTTTTCTATATCCTGTACATTCCTTTAGAAGTTGTGAGTGAGTGTGAGAAAGAGAAGGTGTGAATACATAAAAGGAAGTATTACAAGTTTTAAGGTCATAGTATGTCTTGTTTTTTGGGTAGAAATTTCTTGTACCCATTTTCAGGTCAATTTGGAATGAACATTGTAACTAGATCACTCACTCACATGACATGGTTAGTGAAAGTGTGTTGGTTGGATCAAATGGTCAAGGGATATATCTTTCAATGCCTACTTGGGAGTCTTAGAAGGGAAAATGAATTGGTGAACACAATATTGAGTCAAGTCAATGGCTTGAACTAAAGGTGGTTAGTTGTAGATCTGAATGTTACCACTTTATGCGGTTAATTAAGTTAAGGTCTAGCGAATACTTATCTCTTTTTTAGATTAACATAGCCGAGGATTTTCTAGTGGAATGCTTGATTAGTTTCTCTTCAGTTGTTGTGGTTATTGTTTTAACATGCATAAATACTGATATAATCTTCATATGTGATCATTTCAGGAACTTAAGAACCTAAGGCGTCAACTATATTCTTCTGCAGAATACTGTGAAAAGTCTTATCTCCATAGTGAACAGAAACAAATGTAAGGATTCTTTTTGTGAATGAGTTATTTTACCTTAAATAGCAAAATTAAAATGATTAAAATTGCATATCCACTCATATCTTTCTTGCTTTAGTTCGTTCATTCACCTTAGAATGAACTTTAATATTCTTGCAGTAGCACTTCCAATTTTGTATTCAATTTTGCTTGAATATTTGACCTGTGTGCTTAGGTTAACTCAGTTAATCACCTAAGTGCTTACTTTTATGCAGTGTTTTGAGATGTTGATGCACTTCTGTTGGGTGAAAGTAGTGCAATTGCTATTTGTTTTGTCATATCATGCAGTATGTGTCAGATTCGTTTGGTTAATTGTAGGTCTAGTGCATTAGGAATTCAATTTTGCACGTTGCTATTGTTTGGTCAAATTGACCTGTCTGCTTAAGCTGGTCGGTGAACTTGTTCTAGTGCATTCACAAATTGTTTGTTTTCCTTGAAAACGTGGATTGGGAGAGGACTTTGTAGTTTTAGGCTGCTATGCAGGGAGAAAATTACTTTTCTATTGTCACTCAAAGCTTTGTTTTTAATTGAATAAAATCTAGAGAAACCAGAATTCTGTCCTTGGTTCTCATTAGACAATTTCAGTTAGCTAAAAGCTCTTTTGAATATTTAGTGCATTTATTAGCATGACCATGCTTTTACTTGTACATGCACTGGTAATATTTGGTTAGTTTACTACTTCTGTTTTGGAACTATTTTCACAAATCAAGCTTTGGTTCATAAATGTGTTGTTCATGAACATCTTCAAATTGCATGCTTGAACAAGTTTAGTGAAAAGATGAATTTTAGTGAGATTATTACCAAGCTGGGGGAAACTGAATGCTTGCAATGCCATGCATAAGGGAAAATATAAAGAACTTAAACCAAAATATATTTGTATAGCACTAATCATTAAGTACTTTCATCAATTAAATTATTAAAGGTTTTAAATGCTTGTATTTTAATTTGCACTTTTACTTTGTAATACTTATTGTAAATTACTTTTTTTTTTACGTTTGGTTTGATTCGATATAATCTAAAATCAAGCTTGGCTAATATACTTCAATGCTTTGTCTCTAGTGCTCTTTGGAATTCATCAAACTCTTTTTCTTAAAGTTCAATCCTTCTCTCAATCAAGATAGACCTATTCTGAATATCATTGAAGCTTTCTTGCTTTACCTTAGTCTGGAACCTGATTCATACCATAATAAGCATTTTCCATTGTCTTTTGTTCAAAAGAATTAGAGAGAATAATGGATTATTTTTTATATGAGGTCTCTTTCACCAGTTTCTATAATCTAAATTGGAGTGTATTTAGAACGATTATTTCCATATGGAAGAAGTTGCTTCCAGCTATGGTTAGTGTGCCTCCACTCTTATGATAATTTTCTATATAAATTATAATAGCAAAAGGAATTAAGAAAAATAAGTTAATTAATTATTTAACTGTGTTATGTATGATCAATGCAATGTTCTTTCTATTTTTTGAATGCTATATTTGATGAAAGATATTTTTGTTTCAAATGGAATAACATTATAACATATATGTGTGATAAAAAACAAAATCTTTAAATATTTAACTCAAATCCATATATAATTACATTCAAAATCAATTATTTATCATGTTGTGTTTGTTGTTCTTTGACAGTTGTAATTTTTATTGTATTGTTATGTCATAGTTATTTTATTTATATATTGCTAATACTTAAATTTATTTCATATATAAGGTTAATAGTCAAATCCTTGCAGATTTTCATAAAAGAATAAATAAATATTTATTTTTTATTTTATTTATTCGAGTGTCCCGTTTATATATACTGGTTTTTTATTTCCTTAACTTTGTTAATGCCTTTTATTACAAGGTTCCTTCACAGTATACACCAACAGGAAGTGATTGGAAGATAGGCTATGAGTTCCTTTTTGGTGTTATGGTTACTGCAGCAATTGTTCTTGAAGTATTGGCTTATTTGAAAAGATCAGAGATGCGTTCTCTACCTCCTAACTTCCAAATAGACCCTGTTGGAGGAGCTACATTTCCAAGTAATCATGCCCTTTCTTTATTTTTTCTTCCCTCATTTTATATAATCTGTTTAGTGAAAATGGCGCTGAAAAAAAAGAACTTTTAGTTCTATCTACTGATTATGTTATATACCACTTTTATGGAGCAGGGGAATGTGATTGCTACTAGTTTTATAGTTCCACAAACATTGTCAATTGTTTCATTTAAAGCAGCCCATACATAACCAGCTACGAGTTTGCCAAGTTGGACAATCCCTGTTTGGTATTCTCACTCAATTTCACCAGATAGAAGTCTTTCAGTTTTCTTATTCATTCTTCGTCGAATTTCTTTTGAAGATTGCCAAGAATGTAAATGACGATTCATAAGAGCTTTCTATTTACAGTTAGATTTTATAATTTGTAGCCTTTTTTCTTCTGGAGATATATGTATTGGAATATAAGAATCATACTTTATTCTTTGTTGAATGACAAAAGATTACATTCATTATTACCTTCTTCAAGAGATATGTCCGGAAAATGATTTAACTTGAAAGGAAATTATAGAGTTCATCGCATAACCAGCTGCATTACAATTTGCTAATGATTTTAAATGTAGTTCATTGATTCTTTATCCTTTAATCCTGCC
The DNA here is from genome assembly GCA_027742795.1 of Vigna hirtella. Classification (NCBI taxonomy): domain Eukaryota; kingdom Viridiplantae; phylum Streptophyta; class Magnoliopsida; order Fabales; family Fabaceae; genus Vigna; species Vigna hirtella. Next base: position 584,431 of record JAHCHA010013424.1, read on the forward strand.
TGATTTTTACCGAAGGCTTTTGGCCGTCAGTAATTACCGAAGGCTTTGAGCCGTCAGTAATTATTGAAGGCCTATGCCCTTCGGTAATTATCGAAGGACAAAGGCCGTTGGTAATTACCGAAGGGCAAAGGCCGTCGGTAATCGTTAGCGATAAACGAATTTCCGACGATTAACTTGCCGTCGTTAATCCGTCAGTAATAGACATTACTGACGGCCTTTTGGTTATTTTTGACGAACTACAGCCGTCGGTAATGTCCTTCTTTTTAGTAGTGTGTGGGCTGGACTAATGTGGGATGGTCGGGACGGCGGGTGATGAGAGGGTCGTAGTTGGGTTCGAGGGACGGTGGACTGAAGTTGTACAGCCTTTGGTAGCAATCTCATGACCAATTGTTTAAAATTGGTAAACTCGTCCTTCAATTCATTGTATTCCTGGTCACATTGTTCTAGTTGCTGTGTGACGTGGACAATAACCTTGCCAAGAGTGGTGGAAGAAGATGTTGGTGCTTGAGAGTACCTTTTTCCGTCGTGTAATTTGCAGCAAGTTGTCCTGCACCGTAGACTCGTCCTTTGTTTTTCCACCAACGACATCGACCCAACACTGTGTCCTAAGGATGTCATCGTCATGATTATTCTCGTTATTTGCAGTAGAACATGACCCATGATCGGATCTAACTTGTGAAAGTCTAGTTGAAAAATCTTCCTATTGAAACATTATGCACAATGTTAGTAAATGACATAGTAACATAAGTTTAAAGTTTAAAGCAATGAATATTAAGATTGTTTGCTTACATGAGTCCTCCGAGCCCTTTCATCAACGAATTGACTAGTCCCCTTCCGAAGATGAGTTTTTGTAAAAACCTCATCAACATGTATAACCCGTCCCAACTTTTTTGTCTATAACAAAATATGAAGTTATATATGTACATAAAATATAAAATACATAAGTTATATGAAACAAAAACAAAAGTAATGAATGTTTACCATGCGAATGACATGTTCATAAATAATGATGGATCCACCTGTATGCATGGTCCCACGCTTTTCTGAAGCTTTTATTCCTTTGGATAGTAGCACACTTATTGTGAAACTCCATCGAATTCCAATAAGCCAGTAAGGAGTTCCGTATGTGTTCGCCAAGCTAGTAAAGGCACTCTTCTGCATTGCGTGCATCTCTAAACATCTTTGTCTGCCTATGAGATGCTTTTGTGTGAAAATTTCTTTTAATTTGACTTTCATGTTTAGGTTTCTATTGCACCTTCATCTATAACAATAAATCATAAAAACATTGAGTAGTTAGAGTACTATGTTTTGTTTTAGAACTAACATACGTCAATAAAAAAGCACAATCAGTTTTATGGACTTTCACCTTAAAACGCTTTCAGAATGGCTTGCTGTCCTCTACAAGTATTGCTCCCCATGTAGGCCATAGGTTCATAAATTGTTGCTTAATTGATCTTGTGATGGTTTGAGAAGCAACCCTAGATGGAAGAAACTTGCATATAAAGAAATAACAGAGGGGGGGTCAATCACTGGTCGATCATGGAGAGGGGGGTCAACACCAGCTGAATCAGGATCACCAAATGATGTTGCAATATCTGAAGGTAGTACAGAAGATGAGGACAATATAGAAGTAGGGTCTGTTGTGGGGGGAGGAGTTGGGGTAACAATCATAAGGGGAGGATGAGGGTCTGATGCGGGGGGAGGAAGAATATTTGGTGTGGATAACACATGAGGGTCTGTTGCATTTGATGGCCCAACGTCCAATGGACTGGGGACAACAATGGTAGGTAGTGTAGCAGACACCCTTATTATATAGCGTGTCTGTCGTTGCCTCTTACTGGGCTTTGCTATCTCCTTCCCTTTATCACAACGTGATGAAACTTCTTCTATCATTACTGAATTTAAATGGTTTAAAATAAAGTAAAACAAAGTAAGGGATTAAAGCAGGGTTAGTACATTCATAATATGGATATTCTATTTAGTCATAAAATAAAGTGAATGTAAAGTAATTGCATACAAATTTGAACATGGTATACAATACATCATATATTTTTGAACTTAAATTTTAATTATGTACAATAGATGTCCTAGTTCAATTATCGTCATCATCATCATCATTGTCTTCTTCTTGTTGTTGTTCTTCGTCGTCATCATAATCATCATCATCATCATTGTCTTCTTCTTCTTCTTCTTCTTCTTCTTCTTCTTCTTCTTCGTCTTCTTGTTCTTTTTGTTCTTATCCTTGTATTTCTCCTTCTAATTCTTCAACATCACCATTAGGGTCGTGCAATATAGGTATATGCAGGTATTTTTCAATTTGGTAGGCTTCGTTTATATTGCAACAAACCAACCACATTTGTCTATACTACGAAATGTTGGATATGAGACATAATAAACGTGTCTAACATTAGTTGGTAGAATGAATGGATCGAAGGGTTGATATCTTAATCATTTGTAGTTCAACAATATTAAACCTGAGATAAACTCTTGTACCAATTCTAGAAGGATCAAACCATTCACAATAAAAAAATTATTGTTCTCTTTGGAGAAGTACTAGTGTTCTACTCTAGTTCATATATTTTATGAATGATGTCGTAGAAATAATCATAAGCACCCTCTGTAAGGCCCTAAACGTAAACACCACAATTAATTGTTTTCTTTCCTTTGGACCATTCATGAGTATGGAATTTGTACCCATTGATGAAGTAAGTGTGTCATTCTTTCACACATCTCATTGGCCAATTTGTCATATCTCTTAACTCTTGAATGGTGGCCCTTAATGACTGGTTAAAAACCTACAAAGATGCCAAAACAAAATTTAAAACAGGAGTATTTAGAAACCTTGGTCATATTATAGCAAAGACATAAATACTTGATATCTAAACCAGTTACGAAACTTTGAGTGTATTTGAGCAAAAACACTTCCTTCTACGACTTGCTCAGCCACAAGAAAGGAGTTGTTACATAAGAACACAATTAGTGAGTATACCGATTTCAGGATTGGAAAGTTATAAGATGATAACATACTCAAGGTATGATTTAATTTCAGTGCAAATGGTTAACACATGGACGTGAGCAGAGTTGAATTCAACATCAGTTAACCAAGGAATGAACTCCTTGCCTGCATGACGACCAACTTGAAGGAAAATGATAAAGTTGAATGCCATCTTTCAGTTTGCCATTGCATTTCATTCATAACATTATTGGACAACAACATGAAGTTCTTGAAATAATGTAAACAAAAGTATGTTGTCTCTTGGTGCAAGTAGATTGCACAAATTGATCCTTCTACTTTGTCTTTATTTTTCACAGAACATTTTTATTGTCCCATAAACCTTTCAAAGGGATACATCCACCTATATTGTACCTGTCCCCCAAGCCATGCTTCATATGAAAGATGAATTGGAAGATGTTTCATTGAATCAAAAAATGCAAAAAGAAATATTCTTTCCAATTTGCAAAGAATAATTGGAATATTTTCTTCCATCCTTCTTAGCAAATTTTCCTTCAGCGTCATGGAGCACAAATCTTTGAAGAAGGTATGATTTAACATATGCATTAGCAAACAGCTAAACACAACATGGATTAAAGTCTTCATGAATACATGACAATAATGACTCTTCGAACTTTGAATAACACCATATTAAATATTAACACATCTAGACAAGTTAGAAGAATATCCATCTGGCGTTTTAACCTTCTTGATCCATCGACAAACCATTCTAGCCTTGTCTTTTGACAATGTGTAATTTGCTTTTGGCTTCAACAACTTGACGTTATCTTGTGCCTTCAATGCCAAGTCTCTTCGACCATAATATAAAGGTAATCTTTTTCTTGCGTTTCATTATCTTTTGTCTTCCCACTAACATTCATGAACATATTAAAGATATTGTCAAAGAAATTCTTTTCTATGTGCATCACATTAAGGTTATGTCTTAGCAAGTTATCTTCCCAATAGGAAGGATTCTAGAAAATGCTTCTTTTAGTCCAATTATGCCACTCCTCATACCCCTCTATTATATTCAGACGACTTTCACTCACTTTTGGAAAATGTTTGACTCTTCTCAAAACTTGTGATGGAGTGAGCCTAGGCGGAGGCATATCCATCTCAACTTGCCCTTTGCAAAATGCCTTTTTGTTTCTCCTAAATGGGTGATCAATGGGCAAGAACCTTCGATGACAGTCAAACCAACTACTTTTTCGACCATAACTCAATAAGAATGACTTTTTGTATTCCATGCAATGCGTACCAACTAATCGACCATGTGTGCTCCAATCGGATAACATGCCATATGCGAAGAAGTCGTTAATAGTCCACATCAAAGCTACCCTCATAAAGAAATTTTGCTTTCTTGAAACATCATACATCCAAATGTCACTCCATAGCTTCTTTAAATCATGAATCAAAGGCTTCAAATAAACATCAATGGATGCCTTGGGATTAGATGGACCTGATATTATACACGTTAAAAACATGCTTTGTCATACACATCTTAGATGGAAGATTGTATGAGGCAACAATCACAGGACAACATTAATATGGTGATGAGAACGCTTGAATGTATGGAGTAAACTCATCCGAACATAGCTAAGTCACATGTTTCTGGCATCACTAACAAAGGACGAATGTTTACGTTTGAAGTGCTTCCAAGCTTCACCATCAAAAGGATGACGTAAAATTCCTTGAGTTTTGTTACCATCATGCCATGTCATGTGTTCTGTTGTTTGCATTGAAGATAACATTCTTTGTAATCTTAGAATTATGGGCATGTAGAACATGAACTTTACAGGAATTGTTTTTTTTACCTCCAACCTACATATCGAGGTTGCCCATATAACTTGCATTCAAGCAACGATGCATAATTTTTTCCACTGTCGTTGACATAGAATAACATACATCCATTAACACAACAATCAATTTAATTCGCTTCCAATCCCACCTTTGAAATACATCTTTTGGCTTCATAATAATTTTTCGGCAAAGAATTGTTTGGTGATGTCAAATCTAGAAAGATTTTTGAAATGATGTCCAATGCTTGATTCAGAACCTTCCAATTAAATTTACAGGTCATGAGTCTAACGCATACTGAAAATTTTTACTCAGTTAACCCTTCAAATACAGGTTGATTTGCCTCTGCCAATAAATTGTAAAACCTCTAAGTTATTTCATTTGGAGACTCTTCATCAGAACTTTCGTATGCTTCTTGTTCAGCATGTCGACTAAGAACATGGTTGACCATCTCTTACATATGCATAAATTTATTTATATCAAATGTATGTTCAAAAGTGTTTGAACTTGAAGCCGACCTTTTGCCACGAGTAGTCAAGGTAGAAGGAATTTCTTCACTATGAAATGTCCAAACCGTGTAATTTGGCATGAACCCTTTTTGGCATAGGTGAAATTTGATCACTTCATCTTTCAAAATTCTTGTTCATTCGCACTTCACGCATGAACATCTAATCCCTCAATCAAGAGCATAATTTATTAGAGCTGTCAAAACGGGTAACCAAGCTCAACCCGGCCCGGCTCACCACGGGTTGGTCACTTAGCCTGTGTTCGCATGAACATATTACACTATTCATGTGAATTTGCAAGTGATGAAATGTAGGAGCCCTCGTGTTCGCTTAAGAGGAAAAGCAAGGATGAACGACGACGAAATTGCGAGATGGATGGACTTTCGATCACCCGCGATGGGAAAGAGATTAGCAAGGATTTGCAGTAAAAGGTCATGTGTGCCTTCAATGTTTTATTAAATTCCATCTCTGTATATCACTTCAATATATATAATCGATTCTCTTGGACATGCTTCTACAGAGAACCGATTCCAAGAGTTGATAATAAAAAGTTTGAAGAACAGTTATATGCTCAGGCTTTTACTACTGTATATTGACGAGAGTGCAGTTTGGCTTCGCGTGGTTAAAGAAAGATTCCTGACCTGAGCTGATCTTGCTTCATAGAGGCATTCCACAGGAAAGATTCTTGCACACAGTGAGAATGCAGTATGGTATTGAAAGCGCTTTTGACCACGAGAAGGAGTTAATATCTGGTTGGTATTGGGTAGGTTCTTATATTTATTCAGGGATCAGAAGGACTTAATATATTGCTGCCCTTAGGTGTGCGAAGCGAGTGTTGAAAGATGTGTGCGAAGGGAGTGTTGAAAGGTGTTGGGTCTTTTGCTCAGACGACAAAGAGAAACTCGTGAGGTTAGTAAGATAGTGTCTTGTTTGTCCAATTTTATTGTTGTTTTTTATTTGTAGGGTTGTAGATGGGGACAAAGAAGGAGCTTCTGCAGGTTGATGGCATGAACAAGAAAAGGGTTGAAGATGAATGCGCGGGTTTAAGAGCGAAAGAAGACGATGAACAGTGCTTGGAATGAAGTATGAGGGTGGCGTATTCGGTTCGAGGAGAGTGGTATTCGGTTCCACTCCTGCGAAGTAATTTCAAAAGCCCTGTATTCGGTTCGCTCACAAGGGTATCCGGTTCCAGGCTGGGAAAAATTGACGAGGCATATGTATTTGGTTACATTGGAGTGGTATTCGGTTTCAAAACCAAACTTCGAACAGCTGGTGGAAAGTCTTCGGCCAGCGAAACTTCGACGCCACCGACGTTGATGCCCTCTCCGGAGTCCACGCGTACGGTAGGGGTGACTGCTCCTTTGTGCTCAACAGAACCATTCACGACAGGTGCTTCGTAGCCAATAAGAAGGTTTCGGTGGAGGCTGTGGCGGAGGAAGTGGTGGAGCTGGCGGAGCCCATCCAAGAGAACTTCTTCTTGTCGTGTTTTGAGTTGTCCATAGTTACGTTGGATTGTGTAATAAAATGTTTGACGAAGGTGGAGGATGCAACTTCATCCCATGCGTGTATATGCAGTCTGTCGCAACCAAAATCGCGACGGGACAGCGACCCGAAAAATAAACGGGTTTGAGAAATAAATTTGTGGAGTCGCCACCATAATTTATTATGGACAAAACTATGGAAAACCAAAAAATAAAGACATGGTCTGCGAAACTAGATTTTAAGTTCGGGAATCGGTTACGCGTAAGGAAGGTGTTAGCACCCTATCGCGCCTACCCAAAGGCAGTAACCTTTAATTAAATGTAAAAAAAGTTGACGTGGTTTTTTTAATGTTTAATTTTCCCTAAAAAATAATATAAAGAAACTATTAAGAAACAAAAAAAATATTTTTTTGTTTTATGAACCCAACAAGGATTGACCTTGCTCCTACGTATATCCATTTATGATGGACAATCAGGGATCACGTAGTTCTTTATCTAGAAAAAGGTTTGTGAGTTTGTTTGAAAATTATTATGGATTGATTTAGATTTTTGAAAAACGAACCCGACAAAGATTTGGTTTAACAAGATTGACATTTTTTTTGGTTTTAAAGATCTTGTATTTTTTTATTTAAGAATAATGAAAAAGAAAGAAAGAAACCGGCCATAGGCCGACGCATACTTATAAAACAAAATTATGATTTTAAAAAAACATTATTTGTATGTAGGAAAAATAATACCTTTAGTAAAACTTCAGAGTACAATAAAAAGCAAAAGAATGGTGCAAAGGTGACATACCTTTTTAGCTTTCAGTATTCCCCCAGTTCTCTCTTGGTAATCTCTTTTGGCAGAGTTCCTCTAACCTGAGAACTTACTTTTCTCTATATTCTTCAGTACTCTTGCTATCTCTATTATTTCAAAAAATCTCTCTCTCTTTTTCCGTTCCCTTTTTTCTATGACAGAGTGCGTATTTATACACACATTATAATATTATGGAAATCTTGCCTTAATTGACAATAAAACAAAATAGGGAAAGAAATGGTCTTGGTTGCCAGAAAACAAATTAAATAATACTCAAAACATTGATTATCATTATTGTCAGAAAATCATATTTTCCTCTTTAAAAGAAACTGACGCAACAAATTATATTAATATACTATTTTAATTATTGTTTATAATTACTAGCATAATATTAATTCAAATTATTACCATATTAAACTAATATTTCAAAAAATATTGTGTTTGGTATTAAAGTTATTATTTTATCCCTTTTTACCCAGTATTAATTATTATTCTCTTATTCTTTATTATTTTTAAATATTTACTTACCCGGACGAAATTGGGTGTTGACAGCTGCCCCTCTTTATTTAGATTTTGCTGGATAACATGAACCTTAGAGTTTTTTTTGTTATCATAGTAAAAGCTAAATAAAGATAAAGACACTAATTTCGTTTGGGTCCAAGGAAAAGGAAAGAGATTACCTCGAAGCGTACCTGGTAGAGCATGTAGCAACCTTGTGGACCTTGCTGAAGAGTCGTGACACCTATGGAGGGTGTGTCATATCCTATGAACTTTGTTCATAAAATTTGCTGGTGAGGCGCACGAACCTCGTAATTCTTGAAGGTGAGGCGCACGAACCTCGTATAACTTAATGGTGAGGCGCACGAACCTCGTAAAATTTGATGGAGAGGCGCACAAACCTCGTAACTTGATGGTGAGGGGCACGAACCTCGTAAAATTAAATGGAGAGAGGCGCACAAACCACGTAACTTGATGGTGAGGCGCACGAACCTCGTAAAATTAAATGGAGAGGCGCACGAACCTTGTATAATTTTTTTTTTATTTAAGAACTCCCAACTTTTCGACTGATGTACTTGTTGAGTCGACTTCCATTGAATTCGTGAATTCTCGTTGGAGTTGGCGATGCATGGTGTGTTATGCTTTTTCCTTTGAACCCCTATGATGATGCATGCATGACGTTGAATGCATGAATGTATGGGTGAAAATTCAGTTGAGCCCAAATATGGTATTATATTTCCTGTTTTGTTTTAAATCCATGACATCCCTTAAGGACAAGCTCGCACCCTGTGAACGTGCCTGTGATGCTTATTATTTTCGGGAAGGTAAATCGAAAGTTAAGTTGACCTTACGAAGAAAAATAATTATTGAATAAAACATAATACAATGATGTCAATTCCACCTTAAAAGCATTCCCTATCATGGAATCATTATGCATAGAATTTTTTGACTGCGTCAGAATTAACCGGCAAAGGTAACTCCTCCCCATCCATTCTTGTGAGAATAAGTGCCCCACCATCAAATACTTTCTTTACCACATACGGGCCCTCATAATTTGGAGTCCACTTGCCCCTGTGATCCTTTTGTATTGGCAAAATTTAGGTAGTTCTTAATATCGTAATACCAAGGCTTCCCGTCTGGTGCTTCATCTATGGAATGACAGTATGCTGGCTCTACATGGCTCTTCATTTTGATCATTAGTACTTCCATATCCCGATTAATCTCAAACATTGATGATAAGGTAGCCAAGGCATTTGCCAATTGATTGTCATCTCGCGGTATGTGATGAAACGTGATGGAGTCAAAGTCCTCATTCAACTTACTGATGTAGGCTTGATAGGGGACTAGTTTTGCATCCCTGGTCTCCCATTCCCCCTTCAATTGGTTGATGACTAGGGTTGAATCCCCATATACACTCAAAATCTTTATCTTATATTCAATTGCTGCTTTAATGCCCATAACACAAGCCTCGTATTCGGCGATATTGTTGATGTAGTTGAAGCACAACCTAACGGTCATGGGTGTGTATTGATTCTCTGGGGATATAAGTACTGCTCCTATTCCGTGTCCTTTTACATTGGAAGCCCCATCAAACAGTAATGTCCAAGATTTTTCACTTCGGCCTCCCTCAACTTTTCCGAACAAAGCCATGATATCTTCATCAGGAAAGTTGGGCTGCATCGGCTGATAATCTCTAATAGGTTGTTGGGCCAAATAATCAGCTAGAGCACTACCCTTGACAGATTTTTGAGTGACGTATACGATATCATATTCTGACAAAAGCATTTGCCACCGTGCAATTCTTCTTGTGAGAGCAGGCTTTTCGAAAATATATTTAATAGGATCCATTTTAGATATCAACCAAGTAGAATGATTTAGCATGTATTGTCTTAGGCGATGAGCAGCCCATGCCAATGCGCAACAAGTTCGCTCTAACGGTGAATATCGTCGTTCGCAGTCTGTGAATCTCTTGCTCAAATAGTATATAGCATGTTCTTTTTTTCCGGCTATGTCGTGTTGACCCAACACACAACCCATTGATTCATCCAATACCGTTAAGTAAAGAATGAGTGGCCTTCTCGACTCGGGCGGTCTCAATACAGGAGGGTCCTGTAGATACCGCTTGACTTTGTCGAAAGCGGTCTGACAATCCTCATTCCACTTTACGGGTTGATTTTTACGTAACAACTTGAACATGGGTTCACAGGTGGCTGCTAATTGAGAGATAACCTAGCAATGTAATTTAACCGACCCAAAAAACCTCGTACCTCCTTTTCTGTGCTGGGAGATGGCATTTCCATTATTGCTCGTATCTTGTCGGGGTCCACTTCTATCCCCTTTTGACTGACCACAAAACCCAACAACTTTCCGGACTTTACACCAAATGTGCACTTAGCTGGGTTAAGTTTGAGTTTGAATTTTCTCAGTCTTTCAAACAATTTTTTCAGATTGAGAATGTGTTCCTCTTCTCGTTCAGATTTGGCAATCATGTCATCCACATAAACTTCTATTTCCTTGTGCATCATATCATGGAAAAGCGCCACCATCGCCCTCTGATAAGTTGCCCCAACGTTCTTGAGTCCGAAAGGCATTACCTTATAACAGAAGGTTCCCCACAACGTGATGAAAGTAGTCTTTTCCATATCCTCCAGGGCCATTTTAATCTGGTTATATCCCGAAAAGCCATCCATAAATGAAAATAAAGAGAACTTAACTGTGTTATCTACTATTGTGTCAATATGTGGTAATGGGAAATTGTCCTTTGGACTTGCGCGGTTCAAATCACGGTAGTCAACACACATTCGAACTTTACCATCCTTCTTTGGTACCGGCACGTTATTTGCCACCCATTGAGGGTACCTTGATACCGCTAGGAATCCTGCGTCGAACTGCTTTCGTATTTCATCTTTGATCTTTAGGGATATTTCTGGTTTCATTCTCCTTAGTTTCTGTTTGACTGGTGGACACTCTGGCTTGAGTGGCAGCCTATGTTGGACTATGTCTGTATCCAAACCAGGCATATCATCATACGACCAAGCGAACACGTCCCTAAATTCCTTTAACAGGGCACATAACTCTTCCTTCACTTCTTTTTTCATGCCCGTGCCGATTTTCACCTCTCTTCTCTCGCTATCTTCTCCTACATTAAATATTTCAACTTCTTCTTGGTGGGGTTTTAATTCCCTGGAGTCTTACTCAACTAATCTCATTAATTCTGGGGAGGGTTCCCGCTCAATTTCATAATCATCTTCCATGTTATTGATAGGGTGCTCGAAATTAGGGGTATCAACATTATTGTTTTCAAAACATTCATTGTCACATCTGCATTATTTGATTTTAAAGAAAATTTCTTTTTTAGGACAAACAATAAACACGAAACAATAAAAAAAAGAAAACAAACTTAATTTAACGTTAAACTGAATGCAAAAGAAAGTGTCAACCCGTAACGTATGAACCCCAATGCTCCAGGAAAAGCATTGAGGCTATTTAAAAACTATTACATTTCAACAAGCATCACGGGCAAATTCTCTATCCTCCAGTTCTTGAGCTGTGTTTCCGGGGTGCAAGGCCACACAAATGCGGAGCCTTCATCTTCATTCCCGATTGTTGCTATTAGGCTGGTGTTAATCCACCCGGCGCTTCGGAAACTCTCCCTGATATCACAAATGCGGATCTTCCCTATTAGGGGATCTCTTCCTTCTATGCGAGCTAGGCTTCGTTCTTTCTTTTCCTTCCTTACTCTCCTTTTGTCATCTCTGGTGGGCTTGTACCCCAGGCCATATCTATTCTTATTCTCCACAAGTTCTAGTAGGAGGGTCCGTCCTTGCCCGTATTTTCCAAGACCTTTTCCGTGCGTAAAACCCTCTTTTAGCATGACCTTAGCTGTCATAAGAGAGGCACAAGACAGGTATGGATTTACTGGAATTGATTCTATATAGGTATTTCCAATGATCTCCAATGATTGAAACGCGGTCTCGTGAGCCTCCTCTGCTGCCTCGATATAGCAAGTAGACAAGGGCCCTCTTACAAGGAAGTCTTCTTCTCCTGAGACTATGATTAGCTGATTATCCATGACATACTTTAGTTTTTGATGTAATGTAGAGGGCACCACTCCCGCCGAATGGATCCAAGGGCGACCTAACAAGAAACTGTAGGCTTGGTGAATGTCCATGACCTGAAAGGTTATCTGGAAAACACATGGACCAACTTGTACTGGCAAATCTATCTCTCCCATAACATCCCTCTTGCTCCCATCAAAAGCTCTTACGATCATAGTACTTGGCTTCAAGTGAATCACATCATGCGGTAATTTCTCCAGCGTTACCTTAGGCATTACATTCAAGGAGGAACCATTATCAATTAAAACGCGTGCTATGGCATGATCCAATCATTTTACAGAGATATGAAGGGCTTTATTGTGCCCTCTTCCCTCAGCAGGTATTTCTTCATCAGTGAAGGTGTGGTAATCATTAGGAGTAATGTTGTTAACAATCCCCCCGAACCGGTCCAAGGAAATATTCTGCTCTACATGAGCCCCACCGAGTACTTTCATTAACAACTTTCTATGCGAGGTTGAATGCATGAGTAGTTCCAAGAGGGAGATCCTTGCTGGCATGCGTTTCAGTTGATCCACCACTTTATATTCACTTTGCTGTATAAATTTCAAGAATTCACATGCCTCTTCATCGGAAATTTCTTTAACATTCTTATCTGATAGCCTGATCTTTTCTTCTGAAAGTTTCATATCTTCCTTTGTCAAAAGCGACGGTGGAGAGATTCGTCCACTTTTCGTCATCCTGCCAATGCCTGATATATTTTCAATGATTGGCTCATCGCATTCCTCCTCAATCACACGTGTGTCATATTTCCACGGGACAGTCTTATCACTTCTATAGGCAAAAGGGGAAGGTGTCTGGATAACGACAGAGGACCTTCCTTGTGTCATGAGTGTAGGAGGGGTTCTAGTGAAACGAATCACTAATGGTTCTCGTAAAGTCATATTGGACTCTCCACCAGTCTGTGCAAATACCTCTCCTTCTTTATCCTCATAATATATTTGTATGCAGCTTCTGTCAATCAGATCCTGGAGAATACTTCTGAATTCATTAATGACATGTTCAGTTCTTGGATGAATTCCATATGCCTCTCCGAGATCGTTTTTGCCCCTTAGCAAACCCAATTCTAACACCTTTTCAAAAATGATCTTTTTGGAGCTTCGAATTTCACTTACATTCCTTACTAGCTTGTGTCGTCCAACCTCGATGGCATTTGTTGAAGCGTTTTCATGCTCGGCAAGGGGGTTGACCTCAATACTAGGTTTGTCTTCCTGGAACTTCAACCATCCTGCATCAATTAGCGATAGTACTTTGAACTTAAGACCCATGCACCTTTCAGTCGAATGGCCAACGCTTCCCCCATGAAAATTGCATCTTGCATTTGGATCATAATTATGAGGGTATGGAGGTTGTAAAGGTTTCATGGGACGAATACTGGCCATGCCTTTCTTTAAGAGATGAGGTAACAATTCTGTGTACGTAATAGGAATGGGAGTGAAATTCTTCTCTGGTTCCCTCCTAGGATGAGTGTTCTGACCAACATTCCGATCAGGACCCACACCAACTCCTACTTTCCAAGCATTATTTGAAGCCTGTGGTGGTGGGTAATATCCTGGCGGTTGAGATTTAATTTAGGGACCAGGCGTTGTGTTGTTCACATAGGGAGGGTAGCTTGGGCTTGGTGGATAGCTACGAGTGGGGGTATGACCTCCCCACATAGGCACTAATGATGTCGCATGCACCCCTCCTTCCTTCTTTTTTTCCCGGATTAAAAACAGATTTCCTCGGAGTGGTGGCTTGAGATGTAATTTTCCCACTTTTCAGTCCGATTTCGATCCTTTCGCCTATGATGATGATATCGGCGAAATTGGAAGACACATTGCCAATCATATGCTCATTAAAAGGTGGTTGTAGTGTGCTCACAAACATTGCAACCATTTCCTTATCATATAGAGGCGGCTCAACCTGTGTTGCAAACTCTCTCCATCGTTGCGCGTATTCTTTAAAAGACTCTTCCTCTTTCTTCGCCATGTGGTGTAATTGCAACCTGTCTGGTGCAACATGCATGTTGTATTTGTACTGCCTTACAAAGGCATCTGCCAAATCTGCCCAAGAATGAATATGCGAGGAATTCAAATGTGTATACCAACTCAATGTCGCTTCAGCCAGACTATCTTGAAAGAGATGGATAAGTAATTTGTCGTCATGAGCGTAAGCAGCCATTTTTCAAGAATACATAGTCAAATGATTCTTAGTGCATGTGTTTCCCTTGTACTTCTCAAATTCTGGCACCTTAAACTTGTGTGGAATGGTCACTCCTGGAGCCAAACTCAACCTTGCCACGTCACCAAACCCGTAACTTTCAAACCCTTCTATGGCTCTCAGTCTACCTTCTAGAACTTTGATTTTATCCTTTGCTCCTTCTACGTTCGCATGCAAAGCAGCATCTTGTGCGACAATTGTGTGGGGAAGCTTGGACGTTTCATTCAGCTTTGCCTCAGTTGTGTGGATAGGCCCCTAGGTACTCGTGGGAAGTACATTGCTACTTACGGGAAAAGCCAAAGAAGTATGCTCTGCCTCTGAATGATCTCCAATAGGCAGTGTGTAACCTGGTGGTAAACCATACATTGGAAATGTGAATTGTGTGCCCACAGCGTCATGTACTGGAGTGTGAGCATTATCATCAGCCTTTGCAGACGAAGTCTCTCCTGTGGTTTTCATGGCTTTCAACGCTTCTAAAATTTGACCGGCTTGATCCTTTAGCTGACTAATATCGGCCTTTACGGTTTCACGTTCCTCTTCCCAATCTTCCATAGCTTTGGAGTTTTCTCGAGTCTTATAAGGATGTCGTGGAAGTTTCATCGTTGTTTTTTTCTCTTAAACTTTATACTGTTTTTATTAACTTGGATTAGATGAAAATGAATTATGCGAGAATGCAGAAATGATGCATGCTAAAAATAAACGGAAATCACAGGTCCTTGATATCGTTACAAGAGAAATTAACACAGTCCAATACCATCGCAAACAAACCAAACTTTACATTTAAAGAAAACTGAATAAATGTCAAAAGTTACTAAAATGAAAATATCAATTCCTAGCTCGAGCAATAAAAGTCTTCATCTCACCCACTAGCCATTTACAATAACTAATAAACTGAGTGACTTCTTCAGGTGGGTTGTAGAAATATGTCATCACTTCAGCGTCGGATACCATCTTGGGGACATCTTTGATAGCTTCATTAGCAAGAGCAGCTAGTTGAGCGAAATTTCCCCTCCAATGCCTCACGACTTGTTCTTGATCCTTAATATGGTTCTCCATCTGTTTCATCATGGCTTGATTCCTTTCTTCTATTTTCATCCATTCCGTCTGTTTGGCAATGTAGTTCTCCATCTGTTTTACCAAAGCCTGTTGCTTTTCTTCTGCTTTTTCACATTCTTGGTCTAGCTCTTCCTCGAATGACATTGCCATCCTTTTCATTTGTTGCTCTATTTCTTTAATTTGAATTTGGGCTTCCCTCAGTCTTCTTAGGGCCTCTTGTCGATCTCTTCTGGTCTCTTCATAGAGATATTTCCAATGTTCTTCAGCTTCCAATGTTGTATTCCTTTCTCTTACCCTCATGGTTAGCTCAACGTTAGCGGCTGCGAGATCCTGCTTTATTCGAAGAGTATAACCCTTTTTGATGTTTTGTTTCATGAGAGCCTCTTCATGTGCTCGCGTCATTTCTTTCCTTTCCAATGTTAAATCTACCACATTATTGCGAGCATTTTGTAGCTCTTCTAGCAACTTAATATTCTGATCTTTCATTTCTTCTATTTCTATCTTCAATTGTTTTACCCTATCAGACTCTGGATTTAGAAACCGCCTTTCATCTACTAGCCGACCTGTGATTGACTTGAATGGCAATTTAATGTCTTTTACCCTTTGTGTAATCCAATTGTGATAACTGACTTCTTGATTTATCACTCCTGTCCTTTCATCTGCTGCAAACCACACGACGTTTCCCCAAGCTCTTCTGACCTCTCTTAGTTTTTCAGTAAAGCATCCATCTTCATAATAAATGAAAAGTGGAGTGAGATAATCGGATGACGGTGCCCCTCTCATGGGATGCCCAAACTATCTTTGAACCAAAGTAGGATTGTAATTGATACAATACTGAGCTCCAATGAGTGGAACGTTGGGGAAATTGCCACAATAATGGATGAAACACTTACCCTAAGCCAGGAAGGACGCCACTTTATCTTCCCTCCATTTAGTCCTACGAAGAAATGAGCCCATTCCTCTGCCTCAATGCCCCTGTCCACTGTCCCCTTGAACATTCGAGTAGTCAACCACTAATATAATGTCGGCAAACAACAGATGATCTTCTGCCCTTTCCTTTCATGGCAGAGACTCATTGTCCCATAAACATTAGCGAGGATTGCAGTGACCGGATTCTCCGCTCTCGTCTTCTTTGCCACAAAGACATCCATCGCACCATAATCTACAAAATTTTCAATCTTAGGAAACAACGTGATGCCATATAAGGTAAGGGCCAACAAGTCCATGAATGTTTCCCACTTTTCACCATCAGCCAAGTGATGCAGGTATTGCTCCAAATACTCCTGAGTGAGTCCTTTCACATGGTTTCTTGTTACCAACCTGTCTTTCAACTCTCTAGGGTGCAATTTCATGATAGTAGCGATAGTAGTAATAGAAGCATGATGCTCTAGGTGCTGGTATGGAATTGTACCTTCTAGTGGTAAGCCCAAGATGTGCTCGAACTCTTCTACAGTCGGTGCCAACTGGAAGTCTGGAAACGTAAAACATCTCAGTAGAGAATCATAATATTGAGACAGGGTAGTGATAACAAGTGATGGTATGTCCACCTCCATCAAACTGAGTAAATTTCCATACTTCTTTCTGAACGCTTCTCTCTTCATGGTTTTCAATTGTTTTCCTAATCTTATCAATCCCGACAGATTCATAATGGCGACTCTGATGTGTGGTCTTCTTCTTAATATGGCAACATTAGTTTGTTTCATAGTTTCAGATTCCATGTTAAGTCCCAACCTTTACGATATCAAACAACCATGTGATTTCCGCCAGTATTGGTAAGAAAAAAAAAAGTTGTTAATGCATGTGATGCATGAAGATGCATGTGCCAAATAATAATTGAAAGAAAACATGTCTTTTATGCTTTTAAGGTAGGTCCAACGTCCTAAGGTCTAAGCATTGTATATGCAATCTCACAGGGAAGGCTTCCTAAACCTAAAATCAAGGCCACCAGAGCTATGGTCCTTTTCACAGCTTTTCCACAACAGTTAAAACGCAACTAGGTGTGAAATTGCATGTAAAGAGAACAGACACTGGCTGGGGTTCTCACGATAGCCAAACTGGAAATAGTCCAGACATGACACCGCTACACAACCCCTCTAATTCTATGTTACACTCAGACCCGGGTATAGGGTCCCACTCATGATATGCAAAGTAATAATAATAATAAAAACGAGTATAAATAAATTACCAAAATAAATAAAGACAAACATATATAATAAATAAAGGGAAAATAAATAAAATAGAATAAAATAAAATAAAACAAAAAACAAAACTAAAAGTAAAACCACATCAATTTTGCACATTTAATCAACAAGGCCTGATTCTCTAACGTCCCCAGTGGAGTCGCCATCTGTCGCAACCGAAATCGCGACGGGACAACGACCCAAAAAACAAACCGGTTTGAGAAATAAATTTGTGGAGTCGCCACCATAATTTATTATGGACAAAACTATGGAAAACCAAAAAATAAAGACATGGTCTACGAAACTAGATTTTAAGTTCGAGAATCGGTTACGCGTAAGGAAGGTGTTAGCACCCTATCGCTCCTGCCCAAAGGCATTACCTTTAATTAAATGTAAAAAAAGTTGATGTGGTTTTTATAATGTTTAATTTTCCCTAAAAAATAATATAAAGAAACTATTAAGAAACAAAAAAAATATTTTTTGTTTTATGAACCCGACAAGAATTGACCTTGCTCCTACGTATATCCATTTATGATGGACAATCAGGGATCACGTAGTTCTTTATCTAGAAAAAGGTTTGTGAGTTTGTTTGAAAATTATTATGGATTGATTTAGATTTTTGAAAAACGAACCCGACAAAGATTTGGTTTAACAAGATTGACATTTCTTTTTGGTTTTAAAGATCTTGTATTTTTTTATTTAAGAATGATGAAAAAAAAAAGAAAGAAACCGGCCATAGGCCGATGCATACTTAAAAAACAAAATTATGATTTTAAAAAAACATTATTTGTATATAGGAAAAATAATACCTTTAGTAAAACTTCAGAGTACAATAAAAAGCAAAAGAATGGTGCAGAGGTGACATACCTTTTTAGCTTTCAGTATTCCCCCAGTTCTCCCTTGGTAATCTCTTTTGGCAGAGTTCCTCTAACCTGGGAACTTACTTTTCTCTATATTCTTCAGTACTCTTGCTATCTCTATTATTTCAAAAAATCTCTCTCTCTTTTTCCGTTCCCTTTTTCTATGACAGAGTGCGTATTTATACACACATTATAATATTATGGAAATCTTGCCTTAATTGACAATAAAACAAAATAGGAAAAGAAATGGTCTTGGTTGCTAGAAAACAAATTAAATAATACTCAAAACATTGATTATCATTATTGTCAGAAAATCATATTTTCCTCTTTAAAAGAAACTGACGCAACAAATTATATTAATATACTATTTTAATTATTATTTATAATTACTAGCATAATATTAATTCAAATTATTACCATATTAAACTAATATTTCAAAAAATATTGTGTTTGGTATTAAAGTTATTATTTTATCCCTTTTTACCCAATATTAATTATTATTCTCTTATTCTTTATTATTTTTAAATATTTACTTACCCGGACGAAATTGGGTGTCGACACAGTCGACGAAGGTTGAGAACGAGACGAAGCAACAGAATGCAGAGAGGAGTGAAACATCACCAGTGCATGCAGAGGAGTCGATGGAGGTGGGTGAAAGATGAGCACCTCTAATAGTTTGTTTGTGATGCAGGTGTTCAGTGGTTAGAGGTATTGTGATCGTGGTCGAGGTACGTTCGTGAAGGTGGTGGAGATTGCCAACCTCATGGAGCGTTGTGTGAGCTACAGAAGGTGGTGGAGGTTCATCAACATCATTATGTGTAGTTGGTATTGTATGGAAGTATTTGTATTTTTGTTTTGTTTGTTGATAATGAAAGGACTTTGTGATGAGTTCAACAATGTAAGTATGAGATGTTAACCAGTTTTGATACAGTTCCATTGTTAGGAAAGAGGTGGCTGGGTGGTTGCTTGTGAAGGTGGGGGATTGTGGTGCATCAGGGCAGCCAAGTGGTACATTTGAATGTAAAATTGAAAGTTCTTTTGAAGCTTTGTGTGCATTGTTGAAGCATTTTGTTATATAATAATTTCATATAATTATGTTTGCAGGTTTGGTTTGTTTTAGAGTGATAGTTTTCTTTGTAAATTGACATTTGAACTTAGCATCTACACAAGGAGAAATTGCTTATCTGATTGGAGAATCTGTGAGTGGCATTACATTGACTGGAAATTTATTGCTCAATCCAACTTTAACTCTTTATACGTCTTCAACGTCTTCAAGAGGTAAGAGTTAAATATTCATTGTTTATAATAAATATATGAATCCGTTAATGAGAGGTGGTTATTTGTAGCTTTATGAGGTTGAATATATGAGGTTGAATATATGAATGCAATGTATTATGTTGATCTAATATATATTAATTATAATATATGAATGTATGAATATATTAATTAACTTTTTTTTGTCAAAAATATATGTATGTAGTTGATAATAAATCAATGAATCAGGTTATTGTGTTACGTTATTTATTTTTCTTTAATTTTAATGAATATATGAATGTATTAATGTATATATGAATTATGTTTAATGAATATATAAATGCATGATTTTAATTATAGTATGTATATTTGTTTAAGTAAATATAGATGCAAGAAAAAATAGATTTATCATATTTGGACCGTGAAGATATAGATGATGTGGTTGGTGTAGACTTCAACATAGTCGCAACGATACGTCAGCAATTACAAATAACCACTTCACTGGCTACACTAACAATGTTATGCATTGTTGGACATGCGTTGAGTATCTTGAATATGTACTCGAGTGATTGGAGTAGTGTAAGCAATTTCCTACCAGGCAGAGACCGTCGTAGGGAGCAATTGATGTCATACCTTGTGCATACTAATCGGTGCCACAACATTATTAGGATGGGTCCAAAGGCATTTATTAATCTTTGTGAGAGACTAAGAACAACTGGGTTAGTTAAGGACGTCATGCGGTCGACAGTGGAGGAAAGAGTTGCTCAATTTCTTCATATAATTGGCCATAATGTTAAGAATCAAAGTGTCGCATTTTTCTTTCATCGATCTGGGTCGACGGTTAGCAAACACTTTCACAATGTGTTGGATGCTATTTTAACTTTGGAATCATAATTTTTAATTCAACCCTCAGGAAATGAGGTTCATCCATATGTCTTCAACAACAATCGATTTTACCCATACTTTAAAGTATTAATTTGAACATATTTGAAGATGTTATTTTATCAAAGGATGAAAAATAATTTTGAGTTTTATGATGACTTGTTAATTTTATGTTTAGGATTGTTTAGGGCCATAGACGATACTCATGTTCGTGTAAAGGTGCCAAGATTATATGCTCCGAGATTTCGAGGAAGAAAAGATTGGCCAACTCAAAATGTGTTTACGGCGTGTGATTTTGATATGAAATTCACATACATTCTAGCTCGGTGCGAAGGCACTGCATCTGATTCAAGAATTTTAAAAAATGCTCTTGATTGAGATGATCTGTTGGTTATCCCCCAAGGTGAGTGTGTATATTGCGAAGTTCAAGATTTTATTAATTAATGTCACTAAATACCTTTATGTGTACAACATTGTAGGAAAATACTACCTCGGTGATGTTGAATTTATGTTGAAAAGCACAGTTTTGACTTCATATAGAGGCGTCAGGTATCACCTTAAAGAATATACACGTAGAGGACCACAGAATCCACGCGAGTTGTTTAATCATCGAAATTCATCGTTGAGAAATGTTATTAAAAGAACTTATGGTGTGCTGAAAAAACGATTCCCTATCATTGCAAGTGGCATTGAACCACACTATGGATTGAAGATAATGACAAACATTATATTAGCTTGTTGTATCTTACACAACTTCCTTCGTGTCGTGGATAACGATGACTCATTACTTGATGAAGTTGATAATGAGTTGAATGAAAGGGAAGATCATAATGTTTCATCATCTCAAGTTAGAGAAGAGGATCATAGGATTGGTAGTAGTATTAGGGATTCCATAGCAGATCAAATGTGGCGAGATTATCAAAACTCGTAGTTATTGTATTTTATTGTGTTGTATGACTATTTTATTTAAAAATGACAACAACTTCCTTTAATGGTTGTTTAATCTTAACTTCTTACCATTTTGTTTATCAATTAAGTTTAAAATGAACAGAGGGAAACGAGTCGCCATTGAGTCCTCTGGTCCTACTAGAGAGTTCATAAAGTGGACAGAGGACATGGACGCACGTGTTCTACACACCATGATTAAGGAATCACGGCTCGATAATAGGGTTGACGGAAGCTGGACATCCCAAGCTTATAGTAACATTGTTGATAATCTTCATAGCTATGGGTATGTGGCAATTACGAAAAACAATGTCAAAAATTGACAAAAAGTGTTGAAAGACAAATGGCGTGAGGTACATGACCTCTTTGTTGGTTTGAGTGGATTTGGCTGGAATGTCGTTACTATGAGATTTGAAGTTGAGGACGAAGTCTGGGAGGACCTCATTCAGGTAAATGTTAAATCCTAAGATTTGGTGGATTCTTAAAATACATAATATGATCGACATTATGTGTAATGTATGTTGTTTCAGTCGAGGTCAAAATTCCAGAAGACCGCATATATCCAGGGTTTACTAACCCAATTCCACCATCACCTCCTCCATCTGTGAATGAGTATAGTCTAGGGCAGACTCAATCTATGCCTTTTGTCCCATCTGGATGAACTTCGTCCTCACGGGGTTCTAAAAGGAAGACACCTATGGTTGATGTAATTGATGCTCAATTTTATAAACTGACAACCAGCCTGGATGGTTTCACAAATGTCATTGGATCTACAAATGTTCATTTTGCTACGATTTCAAATGCATTTGTGCGTCAAGTCGATGCAATGGAAAATAGAAATGAAATACTACGTTCCCAAACCGAGATCCTACGTCGCACCCCGACATTCACATACACAGAGGACGACATGTATGAAATGTTGAGTGGTATGAATATTGCTTATGAAAACTTGCTCGAGCAATGTTATGATTTCTTATGTGGAAACCACACATGTACAAAAAGGTTGATGGGACTTCCAGCACACAAGAGGTGGAATAAGCTATGTAACATGATCTCGGGTGGTGATTGTTAAAATGCCTTAATTGATTAGTTGTATTACTATTATGACTTTAAGATGTACCTGTTATTATTAATATTGAATAATTTGTTATGAGTTAATTTGTTGTTGATATTATTTATGGTTTTGTTGAAGTAATTGTGAAATGGCCTCATCATCAACCAAAAGGTCTAGAAAAAGTCGTAAGGGAAAAGAAACTATAACTGAGGCAGAAGTTGCTACCTATGTCAGACCATCTATTGCAGAACAACTAGATCAATGTCGATTCTTCAGTCACAGCCATCAGATGGAAAACTATGCAACTGATTTCTACACAAGGAATATTATGCATCCACAAATTATGAATTTTTTATCATTTGCTGGTTCAGGCTTATATTTTCAACATCATCTTCTATTTCAAGGAGTGATTGAATTTCTCACATTGCAAGGACCATTCTATCCGGATTTGATCAAAGTTTTTTATTCAAATCTGACGATTTCTAGAAATGGATATTTGCTCAGTGGGTCAACAAGAGAAGAATTAGATTGAAACCTGCTGATTGGTTGAATGTTGCTAATATGAAGTATGAGGGTCAAA
The DNA here is from genome assembly GCA_027742795.1 of Vigna hirtella. Taxonomy (NCBI): domain Eukaryota; kingdom Viridiplantae; phylum Streptophyta; class Magnoliopsida; order Fabales; family Fabaceae; genus Vigna; species Vigna hirtella. The sequence continues at coordinate 607,631 of JAHCHA010013424.1, forward strand.
AATTATGTTATTTAAATATCCCAGATGACTTTCCCTATGAGCGGGAGATGACATTAGCTACTATGGTTAGACCAAAAATGTAGGGTCACCGTGTTAAAACGGTTGGTTGATTAAATATTAATGATAGACTTCTGCATTATGTTATTGTGCACATGTTGACTCCACGACTTGGAAATTTTGCAAAGTTATTGCAGGAGGATATCTTTATGTTATAGGTGCTTAAAAATAATATAGCTATCAATTGGCCTCATCGCATCATGCAACATATGCTTAAATGCAAGGCCGGTGACACACCTCTACCATACGATGTCCTTATCACCCAAATCATGCAATATTGTGGAGTATATGTTGATGCCGATGCCAACACTCATATTGGGACCAAACATCATTTTTCAATTAATTCTTTGAAGAGGTTGAATATTGTTAGTGTCAACGGTGTTTGACAACACGACGTAGGTGATGATGACGACAAAGAGCAACCACACCATCATGACAACCCTGTGCAACCTCCTCCACATCTTTAAAATACTAATATGATGACTCAAATGTAGGAGGGGGTACAAGACTTGCAACAGAGAATGCAGGGTATGGAACAAATGCAGGTGCAGGTTCAGCGGTTTGAAGATAACTTGGCAAACCTATCCCTCCACATGAACCAACAATTTTCTCACCTGAATCAGAATGTGAACTTAATTCTTCATCATTTAGATGATTAAGTTGATTACTATTCCGTAAATGTATTACACGACTTTTTTGCTTATATTGACTTATGTGTTTCATAACGTACATTACCTATTTTTGAATGTTATTATGTTTGACATTAGTTTTCAAACTTGTATTTATCGTTTGATTATTTGTTTCTTCAAAATTAATCAATATCTCTTCCATAACAAATAAATTCATACTACTTGGTATAAAATTAATATTTTTAATTTTTTTGTGATACTTTTGATTCTGTGATACTTTCGTTTCTTTTGTTTTAATTCGTGTTCAGTGAATTTGTTAGCTATACATTCATCATATAAAGCAATGAGGCACTGTCTAGCTTTGATCAAATGAGCTTAAAGCACTGACTGAAAGCTGTCCAGTTTGCAAAATCTGCATAAAAATGCATTTTTGGTTTAAATTATCCAATCTGTTTCTGTCCAGATTTCATGTTTCTCATCCTTTGTGCAATTTTTTTTTAATGTTTTTAAACATGTTTCAAGGTGTAGCAACTCATACTAATCATAGAATTGCAAAATGAGTGGTTGACTTCATCAAAATTTGGTTTCACAACACTGTCATTGTTTCATCAAAGTGTATGCACCGTGCTTAATGTTTTGGTTTGTTCTCAGGTCACTCAAACTCTGCTAGTTGATTCTCTGCAGTTAGATCTAGTGTTTTAGGATATGTTAGAGTCATTGTGCTGCTGTCTTCATGTGTAATTCCCCCTCCATTCTGAATTCTGGTGTAGTGTTGGTGAATTTTCATGCATATTTGGCTATAGCAAGTATGATTTGTTGAATCTTGCTGTGTTTGTGCATATACAACGTTTGAGCAAGTTTATTTTGCCATTTTAAAGGTCTGTGCATTGTTCAAATGGTCATTTTTAAGCCTATATGCAGAATCACCTTTTAAACCATGAAAATTGTGAATTAAATGGAAGTGAACCAATCATTTTGCATTGTGATCTGTTTCTGAGTTGTGTAACAGTTTGCACATCTATAAAATCATTTTAGAAAGTTGTTTGATCACTTAATATAGTTGTTGCATCACTTCCTACAAATTTTGGGTTTAAAACCACTAATTTAGAAGTCTTTTCTAGTGCAATTTTGGTGGAATATTTCTGCATTTTTGGCAACTATTACTGTCATTTGATGAATCTGGTTGTTTCAATGCTTTCTTCACATTTGAGCAAGTTTGTTTTACCATTCAAAACTTGTGTGGCACTGTTCATTTGGTTAGTTTTGAACCTATATGCAAAATCACCATCTAAACCATCAATTTTGCCTAAATTTGGAAGTGGACCAATGATTTTGTTGTGCAACATGTTTCTTTGCTGTTTAAGTGTTTGCACACCTTCAAATTGATGATATAAAGTTGTTTGAAGCATCACTTAAGCTGTTCAAACGCTTCCATACATTTTTTGGGCTTAAAAGCACCACTAAAGTGTCATTTTCTGGTGCAGAATTCAATTTTGGTGTTGTTTGAAAACTTCCAATCTTTAAATTTCAATTCTTGATTCGCAAGAGCTGGTTTCATGTTTCTAAATGGAATGATATGATCAAAAAAGTATAGAACATCCATAAAAAGCAAAAGAAAACCAAGCAATCCAGTTTTGACCCCAAAAACCGAAAATCCAAAAATCTTCACTTCTTTGGGGACTTTCATCAAACACTTTGCAATTTTTATCAAACATTATACTGCACTTCGAATTTGACCTGCGTTTTTTATTTTCTTGATTGTTTAATATGTTCTAGTGCCTTTCCTAGGTTCCTTTTGAGTCCCTCCTTTGATTCAACGCTCAAACTCACTTGAATTCAACTTGTTTGGCTTCCATTTGTGCATTTCAATCTGTTTTGACTGAAAAAAGAAACTGGTGCAGTAACAGAATTTTGGTGTGACTGGTTTGGTTTTGTGCATTGGTGTTGTGACATTTCTTGAAGTCTCCTAGCTGCAAGAACCCTTCTCTAACAGGGTAGCATAATAGGAAGTGGAGAAATTGCTTAATTGGCTTCAAGAGTTGATCTCCAAGCTGTCTTTTGCTTCCTGATCCAACAACACTTCTTTGACCAGCACAACATCTTTTTCCAATCAGTTTGGATATGCACCAATTACAACCATTGCAGTTTCACCTTTTCACTTGTATTAGGCATAGTTTCAAGTGTTTTTCATTCATTATATCACAGAACCTTTGAGGTTTAATTTGCTTTTTCATTTGCAACTTAAGTGTCTTGGAAAAATTCTTGTCAAGCAATTCCAAGTGCACCACTGAACATTGTAATATCTTAGTTTCCACTTCTTAGTGTGAAAGTGTGTCAAGGGGCTCAAAGTGTCACTTGCACTTTCACTTAGGACCGTCTAGCATTTTTCATTTACCTTTGCATTCCTTCTTTAAATTTGCTTGAATGTTTTTTTTATGTTTTACGTCTTCGTGATATATAGGTGTGCGTTTCATCTAGATAAACCTTCTTTAAATTGACCTCATCACATCATGCAACATATGCTTAAATGCAGGTGCGGGTTCAACGTATTGAAAATAACTTGGCAAACCTATCCCTCCACATGAACCAACAATTTGCTCACCTCAATCAGAATGTTAACTTAATTCTTCATCATTTAGATGATTAAGTTGCTTACTATTCCGTGAATGTACTACATGACTTTTTTGCTTATATTGACTTATGTGTTTGATAACTTACATTACCTATTTTTGAATGTTGTTATGTTTGACATTAGTTTTCATACTTGTATTTATCGTTTAATTATTTGTTTCTTCAAAATTAATCAATCTCACTTCCATAACAAATAAATTCATACTATTTGATATAAAATTATATTACAAACAAATAGTACATTTAAAAATAAATTCATTTTACTAAATTATAATTTTGTTACTTTTTAAAAATTAATTTTAATTAATATTTTTAATTTTTTACTCTTTATAAAAAATTTTACAATTAAATATAACATTAACAAATAACATTTTATCTTATTTTAATAACTAGGAGCATTTTGGTAATCTTTAATTTTTACCAATTAAACAAATTTTTTAAATCTATCACATCAATTAAATCTTACACTAATTTTCACAAACTTTACTTCCAAATCCACTCAATCAAACAACAAAAAATTTACCCTCAAATTTCTCCAAATCAATTCAATTAATCTTCCCGAATCATCTCACACAAATCTGTCAACAAAACATTAGCTAGACTTCTAAGAATTTTATGCCGTCCCATCAAACTTTTTGGCTTTTTTTGCACGAAAAAAGTGAAAACGGTTATTTGACATCCGTTATTATCATTTGATATGGATAAAATGGTTTTCATAAGAGTAATGGTATGGTGATAGGAAAACTTTTGTTGTTGTAAAAGTACCGTTGTCTGAAAAAAAATAGAAAGAAAAGTATTGGATTTGTTTGGACAAACATGGTTGGTGTTCTTCAATCCTCAAATCCATATAAATACGCGTTACTTTTTCACTCTACAAAATCAAAATAGAAATTAAAGGATCCATGCAGCAACAAAGAGCAAATGATAAGACCTAAACATGTATAAGATCAGCAATAATTTACATCAAGCAAGTCCCGCTTCCATTCCGGTGAATGTATCATAGAGAGGTTGATTCATCGTCTCTGGAAGATAAAACGCAAACATTCCTCCCACTATTCCACATGCTGCAAACGCCGCAAACGGCAGACACCCACCCAAAACCACCACAAACGGCGCCAGTATCGCTCCCATTTGCGCTGCCTGCGTGGTGCATCCAAGTGCGGCGTTCCTCACCACCGTCGGAAACAGCTCCGCCGTGTAAATAAACAACAAATTATAAGTCCCGGCCATCCCAAATATCCCCAAAACACCACACACCATTCTCACCACCTTCCACGCTCCGACGTTGCCAATCAAACTCCCTATCAAACAAAACAACCCGCTGAACCACATTGTCGCCACCGTCAATGGCTTTCGCCCAAACCTGTCCAAAAGCACCGCCGTTATTGTAAACGCCGGCATCTCAGCTACGGAGTTCAAAATCACGTTCAGGTAAAGGTTGGTTTCGAGGTTCATAACATTTAAACTAAGCCCGTAGTAGACAACGGAGCCTAAGAAGTTAAGAGCCACCGCTAAGAACAACCTCACACGAGTGATGGGAGAACGAATCACGTCTACGATGGATCCCACCAGCGCGTCTTTGTTTTCCAAGTTTTCGTTTTTGTAAGCCATCAAGGTTATGTCATTACCTGAATTTTGGGTTTTTGTGGATGATGCTTCATCGTCGAGAGAGAGGAAAACACCATCGGGAAGGTTTTTCCCGTTGGAAGAAGCAATGGTGGACATGAGCTTCATGGCTTCGGTTACTTTCCCGCGAACAAGGTACCATCTTGGGGACTCAGAGATAAAGGGTAGGACAAGGATGATGTATAGGAAGGAGGGGATAGAGGAAGCTATATAGAGATAGCGCCATGATTGGAAGATGTAAGCGATTCCAGAGAGAACTGCAATGCCGCCGGAGAAGAAGTAGAAGGTGGACATGCCCGCCGTGCCGCGCTTCGTCGGGCCGATAGGTTCGGTGGCGAGGACGAAGGCAGTGAGGCCAACGCCGCCGCTGCTGAAGCCGGTGAGGAGGCGGAGGAGTGCGTAGATCCAGTAATTGGGGGACAGTGCTGTTAAGCAGCCAAAGAGAGTGTTAAGGGCGCAAACCACTGTGAGAGAGCCTTTTCTCCCCAGGGATGAGTCTGAGAGGTGGCCAAATATTCCAGCACCTGAAAATTCACTGTCAATATTGTTTTTGTTTTGTGCCAAGAAAAACAAAGGAAGACAGCAGTTTAAAAGTATATTTTTTAATTCAAATATTCATATTATTAAATTTTTTAATATAAAATTGTTTTAAAAAGTAAAACCAACTATTTGTCCAATTTAATATAAAATTATTTTAAAAGTAGTTATATCCAAAACGAAAAGATACTTCATAAAGTAAAAACTCTTAAAAAATCTAAGTATTTTAATTTTAGAAAAAAAATATTTTTACAACTCTTAAAAAGCCAACTACTTCAGTACTCGTTTTATTAAAAATAAAATTATAATAAATGATAATTATTGTTAAGGACCGGCTTTTAAAAGGGAGTTGTAAGTATACTCTTTTACTTGATTTGAGTTTAATAAGTTCTACGTGAATGGTATTAATAATGGAAAAAGATATCTTTTATACAAATTTTTTTTGACAATAATTTGATATAATATATATGTTATTTTTTTATTAATTTATTATTGTATTGACATATTTTAAATCTAATAACATATATGTTATGTCAAAATATTATTAACAAATTTATAATAATATATCATTGCTTATTAATAATTGCTGTTTTTATTATACAACTCAAACTCTAGTGATGGAGGTGGAACTATTTCTTTCAGCACCAACTAATGTTAAAGATTCCACTAATAGCTTGTATACGGCCAACCATAAATAGCACCACAAAACTTAATACTATAAATGTTGTTTATTAATTCCAATTGAACTTTCATTTCTTATAACACACTAAAACAAATGAATGAAAAGATTTAGTGTTTTCGCTGTGTAAAACTCTAACTTTAACGGAGCGTAAGTTTTATGTTAATAACACACACTGCTTATAAATAATATATTGGGAGACGCATATTTTTTTTGACCTACTCTGGCATATCCCGATCACATCGTTCAGGTTTTCCTGATTTTTCGCAAGTTTTCAATTATGTTCATGTAATTTTCAAAATTTGTCATATGTACGTTTCTAGGCTATACACTTTTAATATAAGTTATATTATCATTTTAATATATTTTTTATCCCTACAACTACATTGTCTTTAACTTTATTGAACTTTTATTTTGGAATAATATTAGTAGACGTTTATGGACACACATGGAGCGTAATCATCTACTTAAAACACGGCCTAACTATAGCTTTATTGAATTTTCGTTGCATATTTAAATAAGTATGTGCAATAAAAAGGGACTTTATGCAATGAATACAAGTTATAAAAAGTTACAAATATATGTAACGAAAGTGACATGTGAAAAATAAACAAAGGAAGCCAAACAAAAGGAAGGCACATGCATAAAATAAGTAGTTTTGGTAGATAGCTTAAAAGTTGTCATCCACTTGTCCTTGAGATGAGGTATATATTCAAAACCATGAACTCTCAATCAAAATCAACAAAGTAAAGTGCAACGCATCTAAGTAGGTAAAGGACAAAGAAGATAGGTGTGCTTAATAAGTCCGTTTCTCATTCACACTTTTTTTCCCTTTTCCTCAATCTCAACCCAACACAACTTAATTTCCTACCTTGAGTCACTTCTAACTGACTTTTTAATATTTTTCTAGTATACTTCTTCACGCTCATCTCGTTTTCGGTTTATACTTTCCGTAATTATTATATTATATTCAAACGCTACAAATTAAACAAATGCCCTTTCCAAACCCAAACAATTACAACCACGACTCCACAAAACAACCAAACATTATGTCATCCTCGAACTTCGTCAACCATTCACAGCCTATTCTAAATTGCTTTTATTAAGAAATTTCAGAAGCTGGTCCACGACAAAAGCAACAAATTGCGAGAGATTACTGGACAAAACGTCACAGCAGAACGTTGTCTAAAATTTTATACTTTTTTCAGTAAATTAATAAAATAGAACAAAACATTATCCCACAATTTTCCTTAACCACATCCTTCGACATTTTTAAACCCGAAAACGAAAGCTTTAATTCCATGATTTGTATGTAGTTTTCATAAGGATAAAGCATATTCTTATATATTCCCTATATATATAAATGTAAGTTTTCATCTTATAACAAAATTAATATATTTTTCTTGTTACATTTTACATAAGATGTTTTCAAAATTAAAACTAACATTTTTTAAATATTTTTGAAATTTTAAAATATATTTCACCCTCTTGAAAATGAGCGCAACGCCCCTCTTATACAAGAATTTGGTTACTTTTGCATTAATTTTTTTTAATGAATATTTTTAGATTAACTAAATGATCATCAATCAAACAGTTAAGATATCAAACAGATTACGCGGATCACAAATGAAGAATCTAGAAGAGAAAAATAACTGACCAATCATGCATCCGGCGAAGAACAGGGCCTGAACTAATCCCACTTTGAACTTATTACCGCAAATCAGACTCCATTCCGAGACGGTAGAGCCGTGGCGGCCGCCGACCCACTCCCACGCACCTGGCGAGAGACCGCAGGCACCGCCAGCTCCCCCGCTGTTGCAGTTGGCGCCGGGGACGCACTTCCAGTCTGGTTCGCGGTCGGCAAAGATCATGACCATGGTGTGGAAGGCCTCGAGCGCCCAGGCGAGGCTGGTGAGGATGAAGTGTTTGAGCTGCCACCGCCCGAACTCGCCGCAGTACTTCTGCAGCATGTCATCGATGCAGAGCTTCTCCGCCGCCGGCTTCTTGTCTTCCGCTGACAGGAACGGTGAGCGGAGGTCGACGAAGTCAGAGGGCAGAGTGGCGGCCATTACAAACTCAACACTTTTTTGCGTTCCTCGTGTTTGTTGAATGGTCTTTCGTTACTCTGCAAGACACCAATGATAATATAAGTTGAGAAATCACGTGGTGAGTATGCAACTACATCGTTCGATGTACCCGAGATAAATGTATGTTTATTTTATATTTTTATATAAAAATATTAAAATTATTATTATTATAATTATAAAAATAAATATAAATAATTTTTATAGTTTTATATAAAATTGTATTTATTTTCTAAGTATTTTTATATTATAAATAGTTATTTTAATTTTAAAAAGTGGTAGAAAAAAGCACTACATAAAAAATCATGTAAAAAATAAATATAAATAATTTTTATAGTTTTATATAAATGTTGATTTATTTTGTAAGTATTTTTATATTATAAATAGTTATTTTAATTTTAAAAAGTGGTAAAAAAAACACTAAATAAAAAAATCATGTAAAAAATAAAATTAACAAAGTAATTATTTTACTTTGAAAAATCTATTTACTTCAAGATAAAATTAGAAAAAAAGTTATATACAATAAAATGTTTTTCTACATATTACTAGTGAAAATACAAACATATATCATATATTAATGAGTATGTCCACCTATGATAATAAAAAAAATAAAAATTAATTTTTCTAATTTATTTAAATAATAAAATATTATTAAATTACGGAAACAATGTTTTTAGAAAATAATTATGAAAAATTAATTATAAAATTCAAAAAGATAAAATAATTAATAAAGTAGTTTATATATACTATACATAAAGATATTTCTCTTTTTGTGTACATATTTATTATTCTAATTTTACCTTTTAAATACAAGTTTTTTAAATTAAAATAATTATTTTATATATTTAGTTTTGAGTAATTGTTTCTTTAAATTTTAACGGTTTTTATTTTATTGTTTTTTAAAAATAACCATTTTTTAATTAAAATATTATCTAGAAAATAAATAAAAGTTATTTACAATGAAACTATAAAAATTATTTATATTTACTTTTATAATTATAATAATAACAATAATATTATAAATTAATAGTTGTTCATCAATTTGTTGGATTTAATCATATGATTGATGAGATTTAAATATTTGTGTTAATTATTTTATTTTTTATTAGTAATAATACATAAAAAAAATTAGTCTGTTATTTTCTTTTTCTTTTCTCTTATACATTTCTTCATTATCAGCTTTATTTTATAACATGTTATCAACATAATTCTCTATCCGATTGAGCCAGTGGAGGCATTTTCTCTCTAAAAGCAGTGTCTTGCGTGTCAAGATTCTTTGTAATTTTTTTTTTCATTTACAAGTTTATCTTACATTTTTATTTTGTTATAAGTATTGTTTGACTTTATCAATTTTCATAGGACTTATTATTATTATTTCTTATATTTGATTATTTTTCTAATATTTACTATTGTTATATTAATTTCATAGCTTTGTATATGAAAAATGATTACTATTGATATTTTATATGCTAGTTTTAAACATGTCAAACCTTGTGAAATTTGAACTTGTAGTTTTTCGTAATACGAAAAAGAATTATTTATTTTGGATATTTAATGTTTTAAAATATTTAGATGCAATGAGTTTTGATGATGTCATTAAAAAAATAAATAAAGCATCTGAGCAACTAATTTATTCATGTAACAACAATATCATGAAAAGAGATTTCACAAATATTTTGAATTTATTTTATGTCTTCTTGTGACTGAACAAAACAACGAGCTTTTTGATGAAAAAATTATGAAATCTGTCTAACTGGTTCTGCTTCATTCCCATAAGTGAATGCAACTATATCTATGATTCATATTTTAATGGTCGTAAATCATGGCCTCAATCGTGATTGTGGTCTTGCTAGTGATCATGGTTGATCGTTAAGGAAATTCCAAGGAGATAATTTATCATTTGAAATGGAATAATAATGTGAAAAATTGAAAAGAAAAATGTGAACAATAAGATGAAAATATAAGTTATCATTGAGGTGATAAAGGTCATTTGAGTCGTACACCAAATTATCTTAAAAAATAAGGAGAAGAACATAGTGTTAAGATATGTCAAATATTCTATATTAGGCAATCAAATATTGTGTTAGCTATAATTTAGGCATTATTATAATTTGTGTAGATTTGTGCAATTGTCATTACATTAATGGATGAGAGATTATAGGACCCTTATGTGTATATATATGTGGTATACTACTCTTTGAAATAATACATCAGAATTATTCTTTAAACCTTTTTATATGGTATCAGAGCCAAGTTAGAGTCTATCCTGGCGAGATTTGTGTGGACATATTATTCCACCCACTATCGGACCACCATTTATGTCTAGTCTCATGTTCAAAATGTATATACCTTAGCATGAGGGGTGGTTTGTTAGAAGTTCCACATCGACTAAAGATAAGGTCAATTTATAGTATATAAATGGGTGTAAACCTTACCTTACAAGCTGATTTTGTGATGTTGAGTTAGGTTTAAAGTTCACTTTTTAAAATGGTATCAAAGCCAAACACCGACATCCTCTACAATATAGGAATCGATGCTTCTTTATTTCATTGAATATTTCTAATGGCTCATTCTGATAAAAATCAATCGGAGAAACATGATTCTGGGACTTATACTGCTTCCAAGAACCATACTTCTACTACTACTAGATTTATTACCAAGTCATGTATATCTAAATTTGCTCTTAATATTTATGTGTAAGAATGTGAAATATGTGTTTTGATATAGATTTGTGGTTTTGATTTTGTTATATTATACATTTATAAAGCTTCAAAGATTTTCAAAGATAATTTTTATACTTAGTTTTATCTGATATTATATGATAATATATGACTACTGGAATTGATTAATTTTGGGAAGTTAAGGTTATTAAGTATATTAAAATTTAATTATATGTATGATCATTTGGTATGCAATAGAGTTGTATAGACTAATAGATTGTGTCTTGCTGATAGTGCTGCAACAACTCATACAATTCTTAAGAGTAATATTGTTTTTTCTCATGTTTGGTTATGCAAGAAGTCAATATTAGCATTATTTTTGGTACTACAAATATATTTGAAGATTCCAAAATAGCTATTATACTTCTACCAAGAAGTATAATAGAAACTTATTACGTTTCAAGGATATTTGTCTAAATGGATATTATATTGAGACAAACAATAAAGGAGGTATGAAATATTTTTATATCATTTGAATTGAGTTGAATAAAAAATGTGTATGAGAAATTATCAGCCTTCTCTTATGACTTGTACTACATCTATATTAGTACAATTGAAATGCATTTCATTGTAAGCTAGAAGCTTACGAATCAAAATGAGTTTCCTGTTTGCCATGATCGGTTAAGTCATTTTGAATCTATCATGATATGAAAAATAGTTGAAAACTCATAGAAATTTGATAAGACCATATTAGAAAAAAATAGAAATGAGTTGATCTCATTTTTAGAACGAATATAAGATGATATTTATGGTCGATACATTCATCATTGGGATCATTTAAATATTTCATAGTTTTAATTAATGTATCAACTAGATGGTCACATATTTCTTTATTATCAATTTGTTGTCATGCATTTGCAAAGTTATTAGCATAATTAATCATGTGAACAACTCACTTCCGAGATTATCCGATTAAGAAAATTCGTTTTGATTTGCTTTTCATGAGTATTGCATGTCAATTGAAACTGAAGTTGAACATTTAGTAGCACGTGTTCATACTCAAAATGGACTTGCAGAATCATAAATAAAATGTTTAAAACTAGTTGCAAGACTATTACTTATGAGAGTTAATCTTCCAATGACTACTTAGGGATATGCAATTTTGCATGCTACAATATTGATTTGCATCAAGCCAACAAATTATCACAAATACTCTATTATGCAGTTGATTTTTGGTCAATAACTTAATATTTTTCATTTAAGGTTTTTTGGGTGTGTTATGTATGTTCTAATTTTCCCACCAAAAGGGACTACTATAGGTCCTTAGAGACGATCAAGAATATATGTTGGATAAGATTCTCCATATAAAATATCTTGAACCATCAACAAGAGACTTATTTACAGTTTGATTGTCGAATGTCATTTTGATGAATAAGTTTTTTCCAACATTAGGGGAGAAAGAAAACAATTGGAAAAGGATAACTAAATCACATATACCAATTGCTAATGTTCCAAATAGAATTAATATTAATTCATAACACGCTTGAAGCATGGTAGGCCTATTGGGCTCCAAAGATAAAACCCTAGAATGAGAAAATGATTTAAATGACAAGATGACATAATTGAAAAGGTTCTCAAAAGATTTATTTGACATAATTAACGATTAGGTTCCAAAAGAACCTTAGGCACCTGAAAATGTTGAAAATAATGAGATCTCAATAAATTATGACATGAATAAGATAATATGGAACCAAAATGAAGTCAACATTGATGAAACTTTTTCATATAATATAGCTATGAATGATATGAGTGACAATAAGGATCAAGAACCAATGATTATTGATGATTTTCAACAAAAAAATTATTAGCCAAAATGGAAAGATGCAATAGAAGCATAAATAAATTTGCTTGCTAAACAAAAGGTTTGTGGACCTGTAGTTCACTCACTTGAGTGTGTAAAATCGTTAGGTACCAATGGACTTTTGCGCAAAAACAAAATAAGAATAATGAAATTGTTAGATACAAAGCATGGTTAGTTGCTCAAATTTTTTTACAAAGACCTAATATTAATTTTTGAAGAGACATATTCACTAGTTTTGGGTGCAACAACATTTCGATATTTGATTAGTCTAGTTGTACAAGAAGGTATGCATTTACATCTAATGGATGATGTTACAACCTATTTGTACGATTCTTTTGAGAATGATATTTATATGAAACTTCCTGAAGGATTTAATTTTCCTAACAAGGAAAGTTTTAAAAAGGATTATTTAATAAAACTAAACAAGTCCCTTTATGGATTATAGCAATCAGAACATATGTGGTATAACTATCTTAGTGAATACCTTTTAAAAGAAGGATATTTTTCCTTATATTTATATGAAAAGATTCGAATATGAATTCGTCATAATTGTTGTTTACATAGATGACATATTACAAAGGCAATTGATTGCTTAAACAAAGAATTTGAGATGAAGGATCTTGGAAATACTAAGTTTATTTTGGGATTATATAAATGGACAAGTCACGTTCTTTATGCACTCTATTGGTTGTGAGGTCGTTAGATATTGATAAAAGTCTTTTTAGACCTCAAACAAATATGAAGAACTTTTTGGTTCAAAAGTACAATATATTAGTGTTATAGGAGCACTAATGTATCTTGCGAATTATACTCAACCTGATATAACATTTGGTGTAAATTTGTTAAGCAATATATAGTTCTTCACCTACAAAAGACATTAAACTGAAGTAAAACATATACTTCATTATCATAAAGGTACTATGAATATGGACTTACTTTATCAAAATGATTCAAAATAAAATCTAATGGGTGATGCATGTGTATGTTATTTATCAAATCCTCACAATTGTTGATCATAAACAAAATATTTGTTCACATGTGGTTAGTCTTGTCAAAACAGGCCACCAAGCCCAACTCGGCCCGATCCACCACGAGTTGACTATTTAATGAGTCAACCTAACCTGACTAATTTATTAGCGAGCCGAAAAAATTTGAACACGGCCCGACCCATCACGGGTTGGCTCACTGTCTCACTTAATTACAAGTTTTTTTAATTAAAAAAATAATAATTTTTTTAATTCAAATTTAAATAATTATAAAATGATGTTAAACTTCAAAATTAATTTAAAATAAAAAATTAACATACAACTCAAATATAATTCAAAAGCAAACCCATAAAGAGAATAAATAAGTTTATAATGTTGATAATTTTTATGTCACTTATCCATTTATAAGATTAGAGTCTTAAATAGATAAATTTATAATATGTTGTTCTCTGAAACATCTTTTTCTTTATTCACATTTACAATACAATAAAAAATGTTAACTAATAATATGAAACACTAAATAATAAATAATTAAATTAAACTAGGTAGGTTGGTGAGCCAACCCGACTCACACTAGTACAAAAATAGCGTATAACGTCACGCGTTTAACCACCAACCACTGAATAGTCAACATTATTAAATACAATTAGTAAACGTTGTTTAGAATTGTAATTCGACATAAAAGAATATAAAACATCGAATGCCACAACGTTAGACGTCAAAAGGTTATTGAATTCAATAAAAATTTGAGCGGGAGATTGAAAATTCATTCACTTTGTCTTAGCACGCGAAACCCTCTTCTCTTCTCAAACTTTTCTCGAACGAAGTTTGACGACCATCACATGTAATCTTTCTTTCATTTGATACAACTGCATGTTAATTAACTACTTTATGTATGATTTTCGTTTGTTTTGACCTATTATTTTCGTGCTCTTGTCCTTCATAAACGCATTCTGCTTTCTTTGTCACTGGTGACGACACTTTATTCCGACGAACCCACATTTTGAATGTTAGTTTTCGTTTTGAAGAACTTATTTGTTGAACTTGTTTGTTGTTTTTTGGTTGAACTTGTTTGTTGTTGTTGTTATTGTTTGATTGAACTTGTTTGTCGTTGGTTATTGTTGTTTGTTGTTGATACTACACTACACATTCATAGTTCTTGCTTTATAAAATACTAAAAACTAAAATTTGTTGTTTTTATGCTTTTCAGGTTTTGTAGAATTGTAAAAAAGGATCACAATCAATTAAAAAAAATTGATTAACGTCGTATATTGACAAAATTCGACGTTAAATTAATGTCGTATATTGAAAATTTTGACGTTAATTTAACATCGATTTTTTTTAATTCGACGTCAATATCGAATTTTTTAAATTCGACGTCAATATCGAATTTTTTAAATTCGACGTCAATTTAACGTATCCTGATATGACGTCGTTCGTGAATTCGTCTTTAGAAGCAAAAATTTTTTGTACTAGTATCACCACGGGTTCAACCCAAGTGAGTCAGGTTGAAAATTGGTCCATATAAAAAAAATTCATTTTTTTCAAGCTCAACCGAGTCCGAACCCGTGATGGGTCGGGTTGACTCCGCGAGTTGTAACTCATTTTGACAACACTACATGTGGTGGCATAATGATTTCATGGAGGTTTGTGAAACAAATGATAACAACAACATTATCAATCATGCAGAATTTTAGCATTACATAAGATATGTTGTGAATGTTTGGTTAAGGTCTATAACTCAACATGTGCAACAAATTTATGGTCTATCCTTGTTAAAAATGGATTCAACAACCATATATGAAATATTTACAAAATTTTTGCCAAAGAGAACTTTTGAGCAATTAATTCATAAGATTGCACTTCATCTTAAATATGGAGAGTTTTCATGAAAGGAAAAATAGGATATATGATGGACAATATTGTATTGAAAAACAAATAATGATGTACTCTTTTTCCTCGAAGAATTTTTTCTAGTAAAGTTTTAATGAGACACATTGTCGTATCTATGGATAACCAAAAGAGTGTTATGAATTAATGATTGTCTATTTTCTATATATTTACTCATGATTGATTGATTCATTTGGTATAATTACTTATATGATTTATTACTCTTTATGAGATTTAAATATTTGTATTAATTATTTGATTTGTATGCTTTGGGTTAACTATTAATAATAATACACACAGAAATGATCGTCATTCTATTTTTTGCTGTCCTCTTCCTCTCATCTCTTTTTATCTATTATCAGCTTTATTTTATAACAAATAAGAAAAAAATTATTATTTTTTATCATTAAAAGAGAAGAAGTAAACACACAATACGTAGCACATATATTTTTACTAATATTGATAAACTATTTTACTTTTTTATATTAATAATAAAGGGATAAAATATGTATACCAACAAATGGTTACCAAATAGTTAATAAAACTAACTATATATATCTATTATCTATTAATAATTAGTAAAAAGATACATGTTAGATGTTAGGGTACAAGTGTATTTACATTTTTGCTATGATAAAAGTATAAAATTGTAATTATAACAATACATGTGAATGATTTTTACAATTTTATTATAAACAATTTTTATTTATCCTATACATATTATTTTATTATAAATAATTATTTTAGTTCTAAAAAATAGTTAAGTTTAAAAGAATGATCAAATTAAAAAATAACAGTTAATTTCTTTTTTCTTTAAAAAAAACTATCACTAAAAAGGATAAAACGGTTATTATTTAAATTTTAAATAACGGTCACCTATTAAAAAATAAAATTTAAAAAAGATTAATATATACAGTAAATCCTTTTATATAGATAATATAAATTATAAATAATACGATAGTCAATAATTCTTCCTTAACAAAGCTCACAACTTTTATGAAATGGAATTCCATTCTAACTAATAATTCTTGTTATTTCAGAAGATTCCGTTAAAGAAGAATCAAGAACTTAGAACTTCTCCTTTTTTTTTCAGACTCTTTATTCTTAGGAATACCGTATTGGAATTATTTAATCAAACTAATTTTTCTTTTTGTATGATAAAAAAAGTACTATCAGAAATTTTAATTTTGACTATTATGAAGTTTAAAATAATTGAACTTTACAAAAAAAATATTTTTAAATAATATATATCACTATTAATAAAATTAAATATATATTTAATTATCCGAACTATAATAAAATAAGATAAATTAAATTATTTGTATTAAAGCTATACTTTACTATTTTATTATACTAATAATAAAATATATCATTATTTAAATCAATGATGGAATTTCATATCAAAATGGAAACGAGTTTAGTGAATACCTATAAGAATGTATCAATATTAGTTATCAACAAACAATCCCTATTTCATATGGATAATAAAAAAATAAAATTTATTAATTATGTTATTTTCTTAACTATTAATCTTATTATACTTATTTAGTATTGATTAGCTTATTCTAAACATGTATAAATTTTGGAATTTCAACTATATTTACTTTCATAAGTAATTTGTTATCATATAAAATTGTTATTTAAAATTAAAATAAAAAAAAAAGTAAATCTAAAATATGGAAGACCACATTAAATCTTTGACAAAATATTACATTTTATAAAAGTTAGACAAACTATACCTATTATAAAAAATATTTAAATAAATATATAATGTAAAAATTAAACCATTTAAATTGCATTTTATGAATAAAAGTAAAAATAAGTAGTTTATTAATACATTAATTTTCATTACAAAAATCACAAAAAATATTTTATATAGATTAATTTTAATTTAAAACATAATTAATATTTTTGTTTTTTCTTCTTTTAATATTAAATATGCCGGTATATTAATTAAAACCTATGACCATGGTTTCATAATGTTGCTTATTTTGATACGCTTTAGCATTTTTTTAAAAATAAATTTAGTTGTTTAAATTAAGAAATTATTCTTGGTACTTATTTATTTGAAAATAACTTGATGTTTTTTATATTTAAAATCTTATTATGTATAAGAATAATTGTGTACAAGAAAATTAATATATAAATGTTGTTGATGGAAAGAGATTGTTGGTCAAGTTGATGATGTCTAAATGTTTAATAAAATCTAGATTAATAAAGTTAAGTCTAAAATAGATTGTAAATCAAGCTTGAATACTCCTAGAAATCAAAGTAATTAAACTATAATTAGTTAAGAGAATCTTTGACCTAAAAAGAATTAAAACATAACTACAAGAAAAGTTGTTATTACCGACGGTACATTACCGAAGGCCTAAAGGCCTTCGGTAAGTTACACTTTCTGAAGGATTTATCGAGGGCTTCTAGAGGAGTAAAATACCGAAAGATTTAGACGATCGGTGGTAATGGAAGTGTTAATTACCGAAGGCTTATGCCCATCGGTAAGTGGTTCGGCTATATGAAATAACAATTTGGGTTTTCCCTCCCCTAATTGCATTTCGCAAAAACACTTCTTCCCCAAAACAGCAAAGCTCTCATTGCTAATCTCACTCTGAACTACCCCTACCCTAACCCCAATCGTCAACCGGCGTTGTTCCCTAATCCTCCATTGCAAACCGCCGTTCGCCAATCTCCAGTGTACGGTTTCTCTTCAAACCCCCATTCTCCAATCCTCCATTGTCGTCGCTCTTCAGTCGCGGTCCTCTATTGGAGGGGGCTGCCGTGGAGGTAAGTTGTAAATTGTGATTGTTGCAACGTTGTTAAATGTTAATTTTATCATCTTTCTGGTTTTATTAGTTGCTTATTCTATGTTTTGATACGGTCTCTGTAATCCAATGTGTGTTTGATTGTGTTGAGTTGAAGTTGATATGATATGGTTATAGACAAGTTAAATACTATGGTAGATTTCCAGTAGCTTTGCTTTGGAACCCCCCATCAGATCCCTTTGATTTGGTTATTGGAAAATGTATGTTTAAGGGAAACTTTATTGCTAGCTTTCCCAATCCTGTCATGTACAATTTAGGAATCACCAAAACTGCAACCATGATTTCCAACTCTATGGCTCATAATTTGAGTACTGCAAACCCAAATGACTTTTTCTACTGTTGGTGCTGGGAACTTGAATAGCTCCAGATGGAGTGCAAACATAACACTTGTGCTCACAACTTGGTGGAATTCACCCTATCTTCCTCACTACTATGTTGTATGTTTTTTCCATAGAATCCAACATAACTTTCTTTTATAAAATCAGACCCTTTAACAAAGGAAAATAAACACATTAGTACTAGGAATTCTGAAATCATAATGATCTCTTTATATGCAAAACAGTATTCTTTTGTTGCAATTGAAAAGCTTATAAACATATATGCCACTGCCACACAAATTTAAGACAAGTACTTAATCATTTCTCATACCTGAAACTAGCATCCACTTATAAAACTCTAAAATGGGAGAAGGGTGACAAACCTTTTCTAACTCTAGTATTTTGTGGTGAGGACATTGGTCCTAGTGCCCTAAGAGTAGTTTGTTTCACCTTAAGTAGTATAAGTTTCACCTTCTTTTGACACCTCACTAGGTGCTCTAAGAGTAGTCTGTTTTCCACTCCCTTTCACCCTTAAGCCAAGCCAAGCTCACAAAAATCAGTGTTCTGTCTCTTGTTTAATGCACTCAGATTAGACAAAATGGAATTTTTAGCACTTGAAATATAGTGCAGAATTCTCTTTAGGCGAAAGCTATTTTGACTTCATGTGCATCCACTCAAATCCATTTGTCTTAACTGTTTCAAGGCATCTTCACTCCACTAACAAATTTGTTTTGGATGATATACACTCAATCTCACCATCACTCAACTATTTGGCTTTTATCCCAAAATTTGGCTATAGGAGTTGCCAATTTTCACACTTTTGCATTTTGGATAACACACTTGAATTCTAAGATTCTTGTTCCTCTTCATTTCCTAAGATGCTACCCTTGTAGGGAAGGGTTGTGCAACTTGAGTTCTCTCCAATTGGACTTCACAACACCCTTGAAATGAGCCAAAACAATCACCAAACAGATTAGTTAACTTCACCAGATTTTGCACCAGATATTGGTTTTAAAATTGACACTTAGCAAGCCAAAAATCTTTAAAGCAATGAAAAAGGGTATAGAAATGAAGGAGGCACACAATTAGATCCTAGGAATGGTTCTAGAACAGATTAGGTAAAGCAAGAAAATTGGTTGGTGAATTGGCTTAAAATTGGTGTTAAGAGCAACTGAATTAGTGAAATTCTATTTTGGAAGCATTTAGCCTCTGCTGGCAGTTTGCACAAGTCATATTTGGTAAAACAAAGTTGCTCAAATAATCAAATTCAGAATCTAAACTTGTTTATGCAAATTGGCCAATTAAACCACCATTTTTTTAGCACTATATGGGTTTAAGTTGCAGATTTTCGGTATTGAAAGTTTGTTGTGATTAATGCATCAATTTTAGTCTCAATTTGGTAGCAAAAGCTTGGTTCAATTGATTAAAAGACATGCACTATTCAAGAATATAGAATAATCAAGTGATAGAAAGCATATAGAACCTTGAAATCCATATTAGAGGCCATGAAAATCAAAAGCTCAAAATCTGAAATTCTTTGAGGCATTTCATCAAACACCTTTAAAAATATCAAACAGTTTGCATCTGGAATGAATTTTGAACTGTGATTTTGGTTTTTCTTGCTTTCTTAATCTGTTTTAGAGCCTTTATTAAGTTCCTTTTGAGTGGTTGTTGTTATTCCATCTGTGTTCCATTTGAATTCCTCATTATTGGCTTCTAAGTTGTCAACATTCAAAGAAATTGGTTTGTTGAATTCTGGTGCAGTATGATAAATCTGTTTGGTGATGTTTGATTTGGGTTTTGGTGGTTTGTGACATCTGGTGCACTGTGTAGGTTTGTTGTTCCAACCTTTATTTCTTTGAAACTTGATTTTGGTGGTATGATGGTGTATTTTACTGCATATTTGGAAATAACAAGGGTTGATTTTCGGTTTATGCTTTTTCTGTGCTATTGGAAAGCTTGAATAAGTTTAAATTGGTGTTTGAAAGTTGGTAGTATTGTTCATTTGGTCATAGTTTGTGTTATATGAAGACTTCCTTTGTAAACCATCACTTTTTGAGTTAAAATGGAAGTGGAGTAGTGATTTTGAGTTGCAAGCTGTTTATAATTCATTTTAGAGTATAAACACAATTAAAATCATCAAACAAAGTTGCTTGAACATTCAGTTGTGTGTTTAAATCACTTCCATACGTTTTTTAGTATGAAACCACCAAACTATAGGGACTTTCTCTAGTGCAGAATTTATTTTCCAGCTACTGTTTGATTATTTTGTTTGCCCAAATTCAATTATGGATTATTAAATTAATGTAATGAATAAACCTAAATACACTTTTATTTAATGTGTTAGGGTGAGTTTTTAAAGGAGTTATAATTGTGGCTAGAAGGGGAGGAAGAGAGTGTACAGAGAAGACTTGAGCAGAAAAGAAAAGCAAAGGCAAAAGTATGGTGACCTAAACTGAAATTGCATGATTGTATGTGCTATGTTCTATTATTTACATTCTTGTCTCATGAATTTTATCTTGTTCTAAAATGTTGTGAATGTTGAGTTTCAATGTTAAGTTATGTTGATTAGAGTTTTATGATGTTGTATACATTGAGTTTTGTCAAACTTGTGAATGGTTTGAAACTGATTGACAAATATGTAAGAAACAACAAAGAAACTGTCCTAACAAGTTTAGAATGGTAAAATCTATCTAATTAGAAACTCACTAAAAAAACAACCTAGAACTCAAAATTTGGCTATAGGAGTTGACAATTTTTACATTTTTCCTTGTTGGACAACCCTTTGAATTCACAAATTGTGCTCCTTGTCCACTCCTAAGATGCCACAAAGTCTTCACAACACCACAATTTCATACAAAAATGTGCACCAAAGCACATAAAAAACTACACCAGAAATTGTCATTGGACAACACCAAAATATGACTTCAATTGGACAATTTTAAGATGCCAAAAAGCTTAAAAGCAATACAAATAATTGCCAATTTACATAAACTAGAATACTTTTAAGTAAAGTAAACATCCTAACAAGTCTAAAGTATTGAAATCAAGTTAGGAAAGTAGTGAAATGCAAAGAATAACCTAAATATTTGAGTATTTAGGTTGTAAAAAGTGTAGTTAAAAGGTCAGAATTTGTCAATTTACCTAAAGTAGACTATTTTTACTTAATGTAGACATCCTAACAAGTATAAAGTATTGAAATCAAGGTAGGAAAGTAGTGAAATGCAAACAATAACCTAAAACCGGTAGTTTGACTATTTAGGTTCTAAAAAGTGTATTTAAAAGGTGAGAATTTGCCAATTTACCTAAACTAGCATAGTTTTAAGTAATGTAAACATCCTAACAACTCTAAAGTATTGAAATCAAGATAGGAAAGTAGTGAAATGCAAAGAATAACCTAAAACTCAAAGTTTGAGTATTTAGGTTCTAAAAAGTGTACTTAAAAGGTGAGAATTTGCCAATTTACCTAAACTAGCATAGTTTTAAGTAATGTAAACATCCTAACATGTCTAAAGTAGTGAAATGAACCTAGGAAACTATTCAAAAGCAAAGAATTAGGTACAACTCAAAATTTGAGTAGTTGGAACCTAAAAAAGTGTACTTACAAGGTGAGAATTTGCAACCTGACCTAATGTACACTTATTTTAAGTAATGTGAATATCCTAACATGTCTACACTAGTGGAATGAAGCTAGGAAACTTGTCAAAAGCAAAGAATAACCGAAAACTCAAAGTTTGAGTATTTATCACCTAAAAAGTGTGTTCAAAGGGTGATAAATTGCAAATAGACCTAATGTAGAATAATTTTAACTAATGTGAACATCCTAACATGTCTAAAGTAGTGAAATGAACCTAGGAAACTATTCAAAACTAAAGAATTAGGTACAACTCAAAATTTGAGTAGTTAGAACCTGAAAAAGTGCACTTACAAGGTGAGAATTTGCAACCTGACCTAATGTACACTTATTTTAAGTAATGTGAACATCCTAACATGTCTAAACTAGTGGAATGAAGCTAGGAAACTTGTCAAAAGCAAAGAATAACCTAAAACTCAAAGTTTGAGTATTTAGCACCTAAAAAGTGTGTTTAAAGGGTGATAAATTGCAAATAAACCTAATGTAGAATAATTTTAACTAATGTGAACATCCTAACATGTCTAAAGTAGTGAAATGAACGTAGGAAACTATTCAAAAGCAAAGAATTAGGTACAACTCAAAATTTGAGTAGTTGGAACCTAAAAAAGTGTACTTACAAGGTGAGAATTTGCAACCTGACCTAATGTACACTTATTTTAAGTAATGTGAATATCCTAACATGTCTACACTAGTGGAATGAAGCTAGGAAACTTGTCAAAAGCAAAGAATAACCGAAAACTCAAAGTTTGAGTATTTATCACCTAAAAAGTGTGTTCAAAGGGTGATAAATTGCAAATAGACCTAAGGTAGACTAATTCTAACTAATGTGAACATCCTAACATGTCTAAAGTAGTGAAATGAACCTAGGAAACTATTCAAAACCAAAGAATTAGGTACAACTGAAAAAGTCGTTAGTTTTGATCTATAATTGTTGTTGTGTGATCTTGAATGTCAAACCACCAATTTTTTTATTTGTGTTTCTGTTTGACATTTAGACCATGGCTGAACATCTTGCAATTTTATATCCTTGGAGAAATTTGTTATCAAACCTGCAGCCTACCAGGGATTGGTCTGCTGATTGTGATTGTGTAGCTGGTTCTTCACTAAATTTGGTTTGTCACTAGATACTTTTATAGCTATTTGATTGCCTAAATTATGTTAATATGTATTATATATCCATGCTTTTATAGATATTTGATTGCCTAAATTATGTTGATGTATATATTGTATGTTCATGAATATTGTATTTCATTTATTAGGCTACAACTTGATTAAGTTAAGTAGTCATTTAAAATCCTATGGTACTACACACATTCTCAATGCAATGAGAAGGGTAAAAGTACTATAAACACTTAGAAACTACAAAATATTTGGAAGTACTCTATAAAAGAAAACTTCAGTAGTAATAAGTTGTCTCCCCCAACTTTAATACACAGCCCCTTAGGATGTCTAAGGCATTTCAATACTGAGGACTTCTCTTTGCATATACTTGTTGTATGCTTATGACAGTAGTGTTGAAATTGCCTTCCATGTTCAACTTAAGTAGTAATAGGTTTATTACTTATGTCACATGGAGTGTTACTGTTTTGGCTAAGTTTTTCTTTGTTTGGCTTGTCACAGAACATGGCCCATTTTCCCAACCACCGTGGGTGGACGTACGACCGTTGTTATAGTGGAAGGAGAGGTTTAAAGGAAGCTTTTGTCATCGGAGTTGAAGAGTTTGTCGAGACGGCTCGACAATATCAATATTATGCTCTTGATGGAGGGATTCGATGCCCCTGCATCAAGTGTGAATGTACAAGGATTTTGAAAGATGAAGTCGTCAAAGTTCACCTATACCAAAGAGGGTTCATACGGTTTGGACATTTCATGGTGAAGAAATTCCTTCAACCTCCACTAGAGCTAAAAATCGGCTTGAATCAGGTTCGAATACTATTGTACATACATCTGAGATAGATCAATTTTCCTATATGCAAGAGATGGTTGACAATGCTCTTCGTCGACATGCTGAACAAGAAGCAAACGATAGTCATGATGAAAAGTCTCCAAATGAAACCACTCAGAGGTTTTACAATTTACTGACAGAGGAAAATCTACCTGTATTTGAAGGTTCATCTAAGTTAAAATTGTCAGTGTGCATTAGACTCATGGCTGCTAAATCTAATTGGAACATTCCCAATCAAGTAGTAGACTTCTATACAAAATTGATGTTAGATTTGACACCACCAAACAATTCTATGCTGAAGAATTATTATCAAGCCAAAAAGATTTATTGTTTTGTTAATGGTTGTATGTTATTCTATGACAATGAAAGTGGCAAAAATGATGCATTGTTGGTTGAATGCAAGTTTTGTGGCTCACCTCGATATCATACGATGCATGCTGGACGGAGGTTAAAAAAACCAATTCCCTTAAAGTCCAAGTTCTACTTGCCTATAATTCCAAGATTACAAAGAATGTTTACTTCAATGCAAACATCAGAACACATGACATGGCATGATGGTAACAAAACTGAAGGATTTTTGCGTCATCCTTCTGATGGTGAAGCTTGGAAGCACTTCAATCATAAACATCCATCCTTTGCTAGTGAACCACGTAACATCTGCATCACCATATTCATGCTGGCCGGTGATAGTTACCCATACAATCTACCACCTGAGATGTGTATGACAAAGCCTTACATGTTTTTAACGTGTATAATATCAGGTGCATCTAATCCCAAATCAGTGATTGATGTTTATTTGGAGCCTTTACTTGATGATTTGAAGAAGCTATAGAATGGTGTATGGATGTATGATGTTTTAAGGAAGCAAAATTTTTCTTATGAGGGCAGCTTTGATGTGGACTATTAATGACTTTCAAGCATATGACATGTTATATGGTTGGAGCACGCATGGTCGATTAGCTTGTCCATATTGCATGGAACATACAAAGTCATTCCAATTGAGTTATGGTCGGAAAAGTAGTTGGTTTGACTGTCATCGACGGTTCTTGCCCATTGATCACCCCTTTAGAAGAAACAAAAAGGCATTTCGCAAAGGGCAACTTGAAACGGATATGCCCCCGCCGAAGTTGACTGGATCACACGTTTGGAGAAGAGTGAAAGACTTGCCAAAAGTCATTGTATGTGGTCAGAATAGGATAGAAGGGTTTGGAGAATGGCATAATTGGACTAAAAGAAGCATATTTTGGGATCTTCCCTGTTGGAAAGACAACTTACTAAGACATAACCTCGATGTCATGCACATAGAAAAAAATTTCTTTGACAATGTCTTCAACACAGTTATGAATGTTATTGCTAAGACAAAAGATAATGACAAAGCAAGAAAAGATTTACCTTTGTATTGTGGACGAAAAGACTTAGAGTTGAAGGCGCAAGGTAACAGCCGATTCTTTAAACCAAAAGCAAATTACACCATGTCAAAAGATGAGGCAAGAATAGTGTGTGGATGGATCAAGGAGCTTAGAATGCCAAATGGATATTCTTCTAAGTTGTCCAGATGTGCCAATGTTTAGAACGGTATTATTCAAGGGTTGAAGAGTCATGATTGTCATGTATTCATGGAGACTTTCATCCCTCTTGCGTTCAGTTGTTTGCCAATGCCCGTGTTAAATTCACTCATAGAAATCAGTAACTTCTTTAAAGATTTGTGCTACACCATACTAAAGGAAAATTCCCTTAGAAAGATGGAAGAAAATATCCCAATTATTATCTGCAAATTAGAAAGAATATTCCCTCCTACATTCTTTGATTCAATGGAGCATCTTCCAATTCATCTTGCATATGAAGCTTGGATTGGAGGACCTGTGCAATACAGGTGGATGTATCCCTTTGAAAGGTTTATGGGAGAATCTAAACGTTCAGTTAAAAATAAAGCTAGAGTAGAAGGCTCAATTTGTGCAGCTTACTTGCACAAAGAGACAACCTATTTTTGTTCACATTATTTCAAAAATTTCATGTTGTCCCCCATTAATGTCAGAAATGAAATGCAATGGCAAGCTAAACCACGTCAAGGTGCATTATCAATTTTCCGACAATTAGGCCGTCATGCAGGGAAAGAATTCACTCATTGGTTAACTAATGCTAAATTCAACTCTGCTCATATCCAGGTCTTAATCAATTGTAGTGAAGTTAAGTCGTGCCTTGAGTATGTCATCATCCAACTCTTACCTTTGCAATGGTTAAATTGTTATACACTAATTTATTTCATTTGTGCCTGCTCATTTCTTGTGGCTGAGCAAGTTGCAGAAGGAAATGTTTCTGCTAGAATACACTCAGAGTTTCCCCAATGGTTCAGAAATCAGGTCCGTACTTTTTCCTATGTTTTAAGCAAGGTTAATTTGATTCTTGCTTTTAAAATTTTTTTGGGGTCTTTGTAGGTTTTTAATCAGGCATTAACTACCATAGTTCAATATTTAAGACATCTCTCCAATTGGCCAATGAGATGTGTGAAAGAATGGCTCAGTTACTTCACCAATGGTTACAAATTTCATACGCATGAATGGTCTAAGGAAAGAAAACAACAAATTGTGGTGTGTACATCAAGGGCCTAACAAATGGTTGTTATGATGATTTATACGGCATCATTCATAAAATACATGAGCTAGAGTACAACAACACTACTTCTCCAAACAGAGTAGTACTTTTTTATTGTGAATGGTTTGATCCTTCTAGAGCTGGTACTAGAGTGGATCCTAGGTTTAACATTGTCGAACTCCACCTGAGATTAAAATATGGACCGTTTGATCCTTTCATTCTAGAAACTAATGTTAGACACGTTTATTATGTGCCATATCCATCATTTCGCAATATTGACAAGCGTGGTTGGGTTGTAGCAATACAAACCAAGCCTAGAGGTCGCATTGACTCAAATGAGGTTGAGGAAGATGGTGCCTACCAACTTGACCAAATGTCACAAGCACAAGACATTATTGAAGTTGAATGTATAACTGCATTGCACGACCCTGATGGTGATGGAAATGAATTAGAAGCAGCAATACAAGGTGATGAAGAAGAAGAAGAAGAAGAAGAAGAAGAAGGAGAAGAAGAAGAAGAAGAAGAAGATGATGATGATGATGAAGAAGAAGAAAATGATGATGATGATGATGATGATGATGAAGAAGAAGAAGAAGATGAAGATGAAGATCATGATGACGATGATTGAATGTTGGACATCTATTGTAGCAAATTGAACTATCATTTCAATGTGGGGCCTCCTCCTACCCCTACAGTACACCCTCCTCCTACCCGTGCAGTAGACCCTACTCCTACCCCTGTAGTACACCCTTCTCCTACCCCTACAGTACACCCTTCTCCTACCCCTACAACATATCCTCTTCCTCCTCCTGTGATTATAACCCCCACTCCCCCCCTGTGCTTATTACCCCCACTCCTCCCCCTGACCCTAGTTCTATACCTTCCTCATCTTGTATACCGCCTTCTGAGACTGTCACACCATCTGCTGATTCAGTTGGTGATGGTGAAGGTGTTGAACTGCCCCTCCATGATCGACCATGGATTGAGCCATATGGTAAAGGGTAAGATTTTAATGCCTTTTTTAACCATTTTGATGTTTAAAGATTGCCTTAATTCAAATGACTTTTATTATGCAGGTTTATTCCATCCAGGGTTGCTTCCTAGGCCATCACACGATCAATTAAGCAACAATTTTTAAGTCCATGGCCTTCTTGGAGAACAATACCTAAAGAGGACAGAAAGCCATTCTGGCTGCGTTTTCAGATGAACAACCCATTAAACTAATTCTCATTTTTATTTTAGTATGTTCATTAATCAATGTTTGTTTTGTTTAATGTTACAGATGAAGGTGCAGTGGAAACCTGAACATGAAACACAAATACAAAGAAATTTCCACATGAAAGCATCTCGTCGGCTATTAGAGATGTTTAGGGATGCCCGCAATGCAAGAGAGCGCCCTTACTGGTTGGGTGAGCACATTTGGAACTCTTTACTAGCTCATTGGAATTCTGTAGAGTTTCACAATAAGTGTGCCAAAGCCCAGAGCAACAGAGCTTTTGAAAAGGGTGGCACCCTGCATTCTGGTGGGTCGATCACGATTCATGAGCATGTCATTCGTATGGTAAACTTTCATTACTTTTCTGTTTCTTTCATATATAACTTATGTATTTTCTATTTCATATGTACACTTCTAATTCTAAATTATGTTACAGGCACAAGCTCTAAGACGGGCGGTCCATGTTGATGAGGTCTTTGCACAGACTCATGTTCGGAAGGACACTAATGAATTCGTTGATGAAAGATCTCGGAAGACTCATGTGAGAAAATAACACTGTTACTATTAGTAATTTTTCGTTTATGTTATTCTATCATTCCCTAACATTGCTTTTAATGTTTGAACAGGAAAAATTTTCTACGAGACTTTCATATGTTAGATCTGAACATGGGTCAGCTCTTGTACCGGATGATGCGAGTAATGCAGAAGACGACATCTGTTGGACACAGTACTGGGTCGACATCGTTGGTGGGAAGAAAAAGGGACGAGTGTTAGGTGCAGGACAACTTGCTGCAAACTATACAACATCGAGAGGAGGTACTCTGAAGCACCAACCTTCTTCCACCACTACTACTGACGAGGCCGTTGTCCGCCTCACGCAAGCATTGGAGCAACGTGACCAGGAAATCACTAACTTGAGAGCAGAGTTTATAAACTTTAAGACCATGGTCATGAGAGTGTTTCTTTAAACTTCACAGGATCAATTCATTATCCCTCCGACCCAGCCACGACCCTCCCCGTCACCTGCCGTCCCTTGGCAGCCCACATTAGTCCAGGTCTCATCAGTCCAACCCTCATCAGTCCAACCGACATCAATCCAACCCACACCAGTCCAGCCATCTACAGAGGAGCAGGATGATGAAGATCATTCTGATGATAACTATGTAGATTATTAAATTTATTTTGTTATATAACATAGTTGTTATAGAAACATTTGGATATTAGAACATTTGGATGTTAGATCAATTGGATGATTTGGATGTTAGAACATTATGTTAGATTGTTTTATGTTTCATTTATAAATACATGTTCTATTGATGATTGGATGATTCAGATGTTATATTGTTTTTCTGATTAATGATTGGATGATTGAGATGCACATTATGCAGGTTTGTATGTGGTTGGAAAATTTTATGCAGGTATATTTGTGCGGTGAACAATTTATGCAGGTTTGTTTGGTTGGATAAGAAATACAATTGTGCGTGAGATTTGACTAGAACTTACCGAAGGCTTTACCGAAGGGCGCAAGCCTTCGGTAATTACCCACGGTCTCTTGTCCTTTGGTAATTAACGAAGGTCACTGCCTTTCGGTAATTATCGATGGCTTCTACCCTTTGGTTATTACCGAAGGCCAAAGCCCGTCGGTAAATGTTAGCGACAAGAGATTTATCGACGGTGTCACGGTCGTCGCTAAGCCGTTAGTAAATGGACATTAGCGACAGCGTCTGGCTGTTACCAAAGGATTATAGCCGTCAATAATGCCCTTCTTTTTTATATAATCTTAGTTGTCTTAATGGGTTAACGTACTTATATAATCAATTAAAACAAAGCTAAATTACAAAATTCAAATATGAAGGATATTAATCGATTTGGTTATTTTCATAATCGATTAATAATATCTATAAGATGTTTCCTTTTAAAATCTAGTTTGTTACCAATGAGGAGCATTGGTAAATTTGAAGATAAATGATTTTGATGATGCTGAAAGACGATAGATTGTTTTAATTGTTTTAAAAGCACTTTGTAGATTATAAATGTATTAGGAAAAGCCTTAAACATGTAATACTTAGAAAAATTCGTATTTCTAGAACTGTTACGCATTTAATCGATTATTAGAAGCTATAATCGATTATCCTAAGCCCTTCTGAAAAATCTCGTTGCTCTGGAATAATCGATTATTACTCCAAATAATCGATTATCACTAGTTCTGATGAGAACTGCCAAAGTCTCTGGAATAATCGATTATTCCTCAGGATAATCAATTATCACTTTTGAAAAATCCTGTAACGGAGTTAAATAATCGATTATCACTAACAATAATCGATTATCTGTGGCAGTTATAATTCATCTCTGCGAACTTAGACCAGTTGGCTATATAAGGTAGTTCCAAAACTCTTAGAAGATAACTCTGAGCTTTTTGAGAATACAGTGTGTCTGAGGAAGTTCTAAAAAGGTAATTCAAGTGCTTTGCCTGGTCTCGTGAATAGGAGAAGCTCGTGTTTCGTGTGTCGATAGTCAGAGTGGTTCTCTTCGAGTTGGCAAGGTGGTCATCTTCTGGTTCGTTCGTCGAAGGAAGGTTTTATCTCTCTATTTTTTATTCACTCATATTGTAATTTGTGAAACTGATTTTAGTGAAAACGTTAATCACTTTTTATAGTGATTAACAACTGGACGTAGATTCTTTTGAATCGAACCAGGATAAAAATCCGGTGTATCAATTTTTCTACTCCCTACTCTCTTTATTGTTTTATGCATATCAACTGTTTGATAAATTTTCTCTAAGAAAATTGTTTTTCTAAAACAAACCATCAAAACTTGATTTGTGACCGTAACACGCTTTACTAATATCTTATTCCGTTGCGCGACTCTATAACGGTACCGATTGTTCCGACATAGTTTTCTTCTCATTCTAAAGATACAAATTTTCATATGTAAAAACTAACTGTGTAAGAAAAATTAATTCTAGATTTATTGAAGAGAACAACAATTGAATTTATATAAAATTTATCAAGAAACTATTGAGATGAATTTGATTCTAGAAACTCTTACTTGACATAGGACAGATACGTAACATTTACATTCTCATTCTTTTTACATTTTACATTTCTTTCATTCTTTTTACTTTTTACATTTTTTTTCATTCTTTGATTTATGTTCACCGTGTAGGAGATAATTTTGATGTAATTGTGTAAAACATTTCGTCTAAAATATTAGTTCTTGATATTGTATGGTCTAGAATTATTGAGATGTACTTGTCATTGTGTGAACTCTTTTATTATAGTGAAAATCTTCCAAACTCAAATTACTTGAAAAGAAAAAAGATATAAATTCAAGTTGAATTGAATATAAAAATTGTGTGTTGTTTTCATCTTTTATTAATCTTATGTTTCCTTTATGATTTAAAAAACATATAAAAAGTCAACATCTCAATAAAAATTAAAAAAAGTATAATTTTTTTAAACCAATTCATTCCTTCTTGATTAAAAAATATTAACTATTAATGTTTTTTTATAAATGTAAGTTATTCAAAGTTAGCTTATTAAAATAAAATATTAATAAAATTTGTAAATATCTACAGTTAAATAATGTTGTTTTAGATTAATTTCTTTTACAAGAAAATAGAAAGCCTTAATCTAAATAAATATCTGAAAATTTATCAATATATTTAAATTTAGCATCTATCATTATTTTGGTTTATAAATAGTGTCAAGAATGTTTTAAAGTCACACTTTTATGATATTTCAAGCGATAGATATGTATTTAAAAATTAGTTACTATAAAATGTAAATTTTTTATATATTTTTAATGTATATAATGATAATATTTTAGCAAATAGATAATTAGAAGTATAATTAAGTTTATCAACTTATTATTTCATTACTTTAACACAATTTTTAATATGAATAAAATATGTAACATCCCAAAATATAGTATGAACTATAGTAGAGAGTCATCACATACATGATAGGGTAGAACAATTATCCAATTAAAACATACAATGTTAACTTTATAGTTATCCAAAAACAATTAAATTAAAAACTTTATATACAAACTAAAGGATGATCAAAACTATATACAAGGTTATACTATACTAACTACTCCGCAGCATCACCTTCATCCAATGCTTGCTCCAGAGACACCTCTTCTTCGCCTGCTCACACCCAAAGGATAATCATTGCAGAAGAAGAACACCAAAACATACAAAATACAAGCACACAACAGGGTAAGCTAGTTTAAACAAAGATTAATCTCATACTAATTTACTAAACTTCACACAATCATACTATTCATTCACATCACATAAACTCTTCACATATAACACCACACTGACTTTGACTGTCCGAACTTAGAATGATTGCCGAGCTATGGCGAGTCGTGCACTCGTGGTGGCTTCTACTGCTTTGCAAAGTCATTGTCAATGGGTTTCACCCTACCACACTCACGAGGTTAGTCCTTTATCACTCACCTTGGGCCATACTTGAATCACCCAAGACTAGGACCTCCTGCTACTCCTCACGACATGGATCAATCCTCTCTATTTGAGAATGAAAGACCATTGGAGTTTCAGGATAACCCCCAAGACTAAGCTCTTGCATTAATTCTAAACTTACTTGAATCCAAACAAGAGATTGCACTTTGAATCACAACATAGGGCACCACCATGTATCCTTTTCTTGAGGATCATGGAATTACGTCCATTAACCGTACTTTGAACTTTACACTTTGAAATCACCAAATTTCACTTTGAAACACAACTTACCTCACTAACCAATGATATTACATAATACAACTTCAACATACTTCATAAAGCATTCAATGTTTCATTTAAAACAACTTAAGATCAAAAGAAAAGTGAACTAGAACTGAACCCCTCGCACAACGCACACATTCGCATAGCGAAACTAGAGACTTCTTGTAGAGCGTTGTGCGAATAAACCACTACTTGAATCAGACCCTAGACCCCTCGCATAGCGTCCCAGCTCGCTATGCGAGAACCTCAGACAGTGGCTCATGCTCCTTAAGCACTCGCAGAGCGAAACCCATTCGTTGTTCGAATAAAAAGAATAATAGTTCCAGACCCCAACCAGTCGCATAGCGACCTGATTCACTATGTGAATCATCAAACAGAGAAAAACTCTCTCAATCCATTCGCACAATGTACCCATTCGCTGTGCGAATGCCTTGGCAGAGAGCATATTGCCAAGGTGACTCGCTGTGTGAATTCATTCGTACAACGAGTCTGCATAATCTGCAGAATTGTGCAACTCAACCACAACTTACCAATTCTAAACATTTTTCTCAACTTCTAACAACCCTAGATTGTTGTATATACCTAATTAGACTTGACTAAGTGATTCTAAACCTTCACAACATCAATCTAAAGTGTTTATGTACCAAATTATATTCCAAAACTACAATTCTCTCAACCTAGAGGCTCAAATCCAATTCTACCACTTTCCACAGTTTCTTGAACCACTTAAGGACTCAAATAAGTCCCAAATAACTTGTCTAAGCTATCCCAATTGACCAATACCACTTCCAACCCCAAATTCACAAATTCACTACTCCACTTCCTCAAAATGACTCTAAACCAGCACAATTCACTTCACTTTCTACCTCATCATTACCACAACAGATTACTCACAACCAGTACCTCCAACATGAACAATTACAACAATTAGATTCATCAAAACCAATTCATAATAATCATTTTACAGTTTACACAATTTGACGTTCAAATAACACACAATTAAATCTACTCAAAACCTAATGTTCAACTCAAACAACACTATAACACAGATTTTATCACACACATGTCATACTACTAATTAAATCAATAATCTAGCTTCCCTTACCTCAGAGATAACAGTCCAGCCCACAGAGATACTCCGACAATGCCTTGCAACGTAAGGAAACTTAACAGAAACCTACAACTCACCAATTGGTGATAGAGAATAGCTCTTAGAACCTTAATTGAGCTAGAAATTGAAGGAAAAACTGTTAATCACATGCAAGACAGAAACGTTGCATGCTCACAGTCCAAGAATACACGGATAAAAAGGGAAACAACTTACCAGTTGAGAAACACTAAATTGATCGGTCAAGATCGAAGCCTTCAATGCCAGGATCGCCTAGGCACCTCCTAATCGTCGAACAGATAACTCAGTAGCAAGAGATGATAGAGAGAAGTCAGAGAACTCGGAGAAATAGTGCTCTAGAGAGATGAAGTGTTCTTAGAATAATGAGACGTGTTTAATTCTATTTATATTACAAGATTATTTTAAAGTAAAATAATCTGTCTCATTAGTTTAATACACTTATCTCCTCTAATACTGTATTTTCTAGGTCCTTACAAAATACAACATTAGATAAATGTAAATTTTGAAATTAAAATGTGATAATAAATTTGCTACCATGCTATATTTTTAATTCAATTAATCAAAGATTAATTTTATTCACAGTACTGTATTTTGTCTACAAAATTTTGTTTTTTCTAAATGATCTACATGATATGTTAATGTTTTTAAGAGTGTATTAAGAATAACAAAAACAAATATTATATTTTAAAAGTTTAATTTTTAATTTTCATTAATTTTTTAAAATTTGAGTGAATACTTTTTACGTAAAATAAAAAGTTATTTTATGAAAATATAAATAAGATAAACATCTATATTTTAAATTAAAAAAATGTAAGATGATCATCATTAAGCTAAAGATAATTTTTCTTATAATTTTAAATAAATGCAAGTATAATTGAAAAGATGAACCTGATAAAACAAAAAAGAAAAAGAGAAAAGGTGCAGATTGTGGGTCATGAAGACCATAGTGGGTTTGCGAAGTTACTGTCACATCCACTGGAAATGATAGACACTGATAAGTCATGACACGTGGAACATAAATCTCCGCATTATCTTCTCCACTTTTTAAATTGTTCATCAACAATATTCCATTAGGATAACATTACTGCTGCTAAAATCATTAAGAAATGCTAGATTTAGAAAAAAATACATAACTGAAAAAATGCACCTTACACACTCTTCCTTATGTACCTACCTTTAAGTTCTTTTTCTTTTTCAGAAAAATAAAATCTATAATGAAATTTTTAGTTTAGTAAAATATTATAAAATTTTATATTTCATATTTTATTTTTACACACACATATATATATATATATATATATATATGTGTGTATATATATAAACTAATTAAATTATTAAGTAAAAAGTAAGAATATATAACAAAATAAGAATAACATTTCTTCATATTTTCTTCTTTTTCATTTCCGATTAGCATTCAGAACCATAATGGAAATTCTATTGGATTGTTGTTTTATTTGTTTCTTTTATCAGATTTCATTTTTTTTCTAATTTACTGTTCTTGATTTCTGGTCTTTCTCTCCATAATTGATAATTAGAAAATACAGTTTAAAAAATGATCTTTTAAAAAAGTTTAAATTATAAGTATTTTCTACGAAAACTCATTCTCTATATTAAAAACTATTATCTATTATCTTTTAGTTTAGTGTTAAATCTTATAAAATACAATATTATATTTAAGATTCCTGTTCAGGATATTAAAGTAATATACTATAAAAAGGAGGAGATTATAATTTTGTTGTGATTAGTCTGGGGACAAAGTGACCTGGGAGGAAGAAAACAAAATCATTTAATGTCTTTAGTGATTGACATGATTTGATTTGGTTAGTTGGAATAGTTGGTATGAGTTGTATCCAAGTAGATAAGGGAAGAAAGAGAAATAATAAACTAAAGTTTACGGCATTGTAATTTATTGTTCGTAGAAAAAAACAATCTACAACTTACTATAAACATATTTTATTATATAAAAAAATTAAATTACTTTCACAATGTCCTATTTAAATAACGGATATATAAATCTATGTAACTCAAAATTTTATATTTTCTTTAAATAATGTTCCTATAAAAAATATTAAGATATTTTATCCTAAAATAATATGTATATAAAATTAAAAGTGGTTAATATTTGTATATCTATAATATAAACCTTCTTGCATTATTAATAAATTTTGAATTATTGATATTATAATTCTTATATAGTTGAAGATGTGATTAGTAAAAGTTTTAATTTTATGATTTTTTTAATCTTTACTTTTCAAACCACTCATTCTTCTCTTTTTGGACAATATTTTTTTTTGGAAAGTGAATAAATATTGTATTTGTGAAAAATATTTCAAAAGTTAGTATTAAAAGTGAATGAAAAATTAAATTGTAATTAATGTAAATGTAAAAAATTTATTATTATATATTATTTATAATATAATTTAATATTCAAATATCCTTACTTGAATGAATTTCTGAGTTTAATGGTCCAATGATCCATTTATTTTTATTGAAATAATGTTTAATCAAATTTTGTTAAATTTTAATATTAGCGACATATTATTAGATTCAGTAAGTTGATATGTTTTCAACTAGAGCATTTTGGTAAACGACACTTAACTTTAATAACCGATATCTAACTTTAATAGTCAGACACTTAATTTTAATAAGCGATATTTAACTTTAATAGTCATAATCTAATAAGTGATATCTAATTCTAATAAGCGATAGATGATATCTAATTCTAATAAGCGATACCTAACTCTGGTAATCTATTCATGATAAATAACACCTTTTGATAAACAATACTTGAATCTACTAAATCAACACTTAATAGGTCACATGTAAAATATAATATATCCTAATTTGTCGAAGGATAAAAATCAATGTTAATAAACAGAAGCGTAATTCTGTACGCTTCAATGTTAAATGTGGAGTGATGTGGACAATTCCATGCTTATCTTGTACACGTAGTCTCTTACAGTACAAAGTTGTCATGTGAAGCTGAGCTAGTACTATATAGAATGGTTTTGTTCAGAAATGTTACAACACTTTGAACTTTTAAGAGTGGGTGAAAAGTGGTTGTGGGGGAAGAAGTCACTGTACTAATTTTATGCAAAACTTTTTACTTTTTCTTTTTTAATTTACAATGTTTCTTGGGATGACTTACGCTTTGTTTACATAAGGTGATTTGTGGGAGATGATTTAGAGAGAGTAATTGAATGAATTTAAGGAAATTTGAGGGTAATTTTATTGTTGTTTTTTTAGTGGATTTGTGGGTAATTGAGAGTGAATTTAGAAGTAAAGTTTTTGAGAATTAGTATAGGATTTGATTGATGTGATAGATTTAAAAAATTTATAAATAATTTATAATGTAGTAAAATGAATTTATTTTTAAATGTAGTATTTGTTTGTAATATAATTTGTAACACCCCGGCAACTTACTCCAGGCTAAGCACGCTTATCCATGAGTTCTTATGGGTTAGGCTAACGAAAAACAAATGCATTTTAGTGATGAGTAACCAAATCAATCCCTTTAAACTATCCTTCAACTGTATAGTCTCATACCTATACAGTCTCTAGATCCATCTCATTTCGGTGTATGTGTCCCTTCGACTGGAAGCTGCCAGGAGCCGCTCTTTGTTTGTGCCTCTTGCACCGGCGATCACTCCCCGCCCTCGTCAGTACCCGGATGTCACATAATTTACTACCAAGTAGTATCAACTTTTTTTGTAATGGTAAAAATATATAAAATAATAATTATTAATATTATTATTATTACTATTATTATTAATATTATTATTATTATTATTATTATTATTGTTATAGCAATAACAGGGGTGATATTGTAAAAATTATTAATTCCCTGCAAATCTCTTCTATTTATGAGAGATGAGAATAAATACTTCATCCCGCAATTCTATTTGCACAATCACCCGCATTTAATCTCAAACGAACAAAAAAAGTTTTCTCTTTCCATCTCTTAAATCTTCTGTTACAGAACAAACAAACGTTTGCAGAGTACAAAAATTGAGTTATTTATAAGTGGATGGAAAGTAAGATAAAAGTAATTAAAAATTTAAGGTAATTTTAATTAATATAATAATATAAATTTTTGTATGATAATATATAATTTTAAAAAATTTGTAAAATAATCTGTGAAGATAATTTTATGTAAAAGATAATTTTTTTTAAATATAAATTTGAGATAAAAATTTTGTTATAAAACCTTACTAAAAAAGGCATCATGTTTGTTGAACAAAAGTAGGGGCGTAAGAACAATAAACCAAAAGGAGATGTAATGAAAGAGCATATTCATGAACAAATTGTCAACTTGTGATACTCTTTAATGTGAGTAAGAAAGGATTGTTGACAATTTTAAAGTTGGTAAGAGAATCATCACATCCATGACTTTATGGTATAGTGAGAAAAAACGTACTTTCTTATCCAATAAGTAAATTTAAATATATGATTGGAAAATTGATTAAGTAAAATGGAGTAAAATAGATAATTATAATCGGGATTAAAATTTTATAAATATTTAATTTAAATTGAATTTATATTTTAATATTTATAAATTTATAAATATATTTAAAATTTTAATTAATTTTAAATATAATATTATTTTGATAAAATTTAATAGTAAGTAATATAAAATTATAATTTATTATAATAATCCTTATTAAAATTATTCATATAATTTATTTAGTTAAAAGTTAACTACATTTATGTCATTTATTCAAAACAAACTTTTATGTTAAAATAATTTAATTTAATATAAATTCATAATTTGAAAAACTAGACTTAATTAACTAGTCATTTAAATAATTTAAATTTGAATAATATGACAAATTAAATAAATTAATATAAATTTTAAATTATAAAATTCGGATTATATTAGGTTAATCAAATTAATATAATGCCCTAATTTGTTGGTGTAAATCACTAATGACAAAGTGTCGTGTTTGGTTTGTTTTACTACTTTTAAATGGTGAAACAAAGACAATTTTTAAGGACGAAGATGTAGCCATGGCCTAAGCAATTGGAGTGGTGATGCCAAATGCACGTCATAGATTATGTTTGTAGCACATAGCTATAAAAGTGCTTACCCTTTTAGGTGCTCTTAACTCTCAACGTAAGTTTCAAAGGAAAATGCTTCTTGGGATGATGAATGAATACACGTCTCATGATCATAAATGGTTAAGCAACATGTACAAAATTCATTACATATAGAAAAAAATGTACTGTATATATTTTCAGCTAATATTAAATCCTCTCAAAGGAGTGCGAGCAAAAATGATACGCACCGGATGAGATTGTAAGGAAAACAATTCTCAACATAATTCTTAATAACATTTGTGAATATGGTAAAAAAGTAATATCAATGAGGAACAAAAATAGTTCAAATTATTTGTCACTAATTATAAATATTAGTGAAATTCACCATTTCTTTTATACTTAAGGCCTTAATTGGTATAAAAGATATTACTTTCTATATTGGTTGGAACATTAACGAATATAAAATGCCACTTTCTATATTGATTTGAGCATTAACCAATATAAAAAATCACATTTTTTATAGTAGATTTGTATGTACTACATACCACGTACAAACGTGCATAAAATTCAAACCATAACTTTCCTAGAATAGTTTGCATAAACATATAAAAGGAATAAAATAAAAACTATATTTCTTACTATTTACACATCAAATAATACTTTGTAACCTCGTCATGAATACATATAATATTTACACAAAAACTTAGAAAATACCTAACGTAACCTTATATAAACATTTAAAAGGAACAAATCTCACTGCTTCTCAACTTACTTTATGACCTCTTGCTCCATTTGGAGACACATTATTGAAAATCTAGATAGTGAACAATTTGAGTCAATTTATAATGATAAATACTTAAGATATTAGTTATAAAATGTTCATATTACTAAATTTCGTGAGTCAATAACGTTTGCAGATATGATTTTCTACATATGCCTCATCATAGAATATCAACACTCAAAGCTCCCAGATTGATGTGAGCACTAAAAGTTAAATTCATACAATATCATAAACTTTATAATTTTATTTTCAATAGTCTAAAAGATTAATTACTTACAGTTGGCGCAATGAACCACAACTTCTTTCTAAAGGTGATATGTGTTCCCTACAACCTCGAATAAGCCTAAACTACTTTGTAAAAGTTAATATACATTGAAATTTGTGCCTAGTATGAAACTTAGTAAAATTAAATTATGTGTACACAAGAAATAAATATTCAAGAACTTACGCTATTAGTGCACTTTTAATTGTTAGGTTTCTTGTGTAATGAACACAAGAAATAGTTGAGGAATACTTACTAAGAAAGGTTAGTGACTCCTGCAGATTCAAACAATATTAGTGTCCAATAAGATTTACATTAATAGAATTTACTTTATAAAAATACATACTTATTGTTGCAAATAAGATGCTAAGTAGACTTGTTTTTTTTCCTTTTCAAAGACCTCTAATAACTACTTTTGCACCTTTTCACCTTTATTCCCAACTGCTTAAATGACAACAAGGTCAATAAATCCATATATGTGATTATTCTTTCTTTAACTGCTCATATGATGTAAATACCTTAAACATTAAAATAAATAATGTTAGAATAACATATTGGATATATTCAAACTTCATAAAAGTAAAATATCAATGTCAGAGAGAACATCAAAAACATCATTCTGACATATAAAAAACGTGACAAGAGTTGTCTTGTTTTTGACTTAAGGAGATATTTGTAACTCTATAGATGTTAGTGTTGTCAAAATAGGACACCCGACCCGACCCGGCCTACCATGGGTTGGTCATTTAGTGAGCTAACCCAACCCAACTCATTTATTAGCGAGCTAGAAAAATTCGAAAACAATTCAAAATGGGTTGACTCATTAACTCATTTAATTATAAATTTTTTTAAATAAAAAAAATTACAAACTTTTTGTAATTCAAAACTAAATAAATTTCACTCCTAAAATGATGTTAAACTCAAAACAATTCAAAATAATAATAAAAAAGTATAATACAATCCACATATAATAAGCTAGATGGTACTTTTTAGGGTTTCATAAGATAATAAATTAATAAAATAAAATTAGGTGGGTTGGTAAGCCAACCCGGCTCACCACGGGTTCAACTCGGATGAGCCGAGTTGAAAATTGACCCACATAAAAATTACATTTTTTTCAAACCCAACCCGGCTGAAACCCGTGGTGGGCCGGGTTGGCCCGCGGGTTATAACCCATTTTGACAACTCTAATAGATGTGAAAGAGATCTTCATTTCCAACTCACCAAGTTGTTCTAGAATTGTTTGTTGTAGCAGCTGTGGTGACTATGGCTGTTGTGGCAACAATTCATTCATATTTTCCTCTCCTTATGCTCCAACCTGATATATTTAAAAAACTTAAAAAAGATTAGTATACATAAAAAAAGTGCGTAATTAAAATAATTATCTCCTTTAAAATTGGTTTTGCTAATCTAACTAGTAAAAGGATAAAATTTCCAGGGGCTTGCCCCATTGTGTCAACTTCTTGTGTGGCCCCAAGACTCAAGCTATAGCATCTCGAACGTCTACAACCACCACCCTCATCATATCAGTTGTAATGGTTTCATGGTGTATGATTGACCCTATTGTATAGATTTGGCTTGAGTTAACCAAATAATATTTGTAAAATATATCAAAGAATATAATTCAACAAACAAGTACATTCAAACAATATAATTATACAAATTACCTAAAGCCACAAAGCATTGTAGGGCATCATCATTGAGTCACTCGTAGTCTACATGATGGCATACCCTTGCCATGACCTAGCACATTCATGAAGAGTCGGAGGCATCTATGGAAGATGGGCCTAGATTTTTGCTCTTGGGTCATCTTAAGTCATCATGAAGATTTAGTAGAGTAAGAATAATTTTGGGCCAAGTAGTCTAGATTTTATTTGGATTTTGTATTTTGGGTCAAATAGTTTAGATTTTATTTAAGCTTTGTATTATGGGCCTAGTAGTGTAGGATTTTAATTGGGCATTGTATTTTAGGCCAAGTAGAATAAGATTTTGACCAAACAAGTCAACAAAGGGGCAAGGCTCAAAGTTGACTATGCTTGGACATGCAAAAATGGGTGTGTTGACCAAGGAGTCAACATTTTGGCTAAGCTTGGAAGATAAGGGAGCATGATTTCGTCCAAGGCATGTGGAGGCTTCCCATTGGAGAGTTTTCCTCATAGTTAGTGGTCATGTGTCACTTTAAGAATGAAGAGTTTTTTAATAAGTAGTGGCCACATGTCACTCTCTCATTTGAGAGGATTTTTGCCACTTGCCTCCCTCCTATTAGAGAGAATTTCTCCTTGCTCTCCAAGCCAACCAAGGTGGCTCTTTTGGTTAAAGTTTCTGCCCATTTTGAGACACCTTAGCCTATAAATAGAGGTGTCCTCCATCATGTAATCACCTTTGATTTAGAGTAAAGTTATACTGCCATTTTTGTGTCATACTACTCTTTTAAGGTCATCCTAGGCTAGAGCAACCCAAGTGGCCTCCTATAGCCACCTTCCTCCAAAAGTTGGCCCAACCTCTCTTAGGGAACCCTTAAACACATCTTCCATCACCATATATCACTCCAAAACCTCAACCTACTCAACATTCCACACCACCACAAATTCCGCACATCATTGCCTCCATGAACATGACTTGGTTGCTTCTAGATTTGGCTTGTCCTAGCTAGAGCATTGCGACATCAACAGGGGGAAAAACCTGTTCAGGGGAAACATCACAAGTCCCCTTTGTGCTTATACAAATAGGAGAGTGTTGTTGAGGGGATTCCTAGGCTGGGCTGAGGGAGAGGCTAACTTTTTTCACACTTCTTCTAAAAATTGGGCCAGCATATTAGAGCATTTTTTCTTCAATTGTGCTTGCATGTCATAATACTTCTTTTTCATCTTGCTGATCTCCTCCCTTATCTCCTATCTGATTTCTTCTCTGATAGACCTGAGAACTTCCTTAGTGACATGGGCTTTACTATGATGACTTGATAGAGGACTAAAGAATCGACAAATGCCAAATAATTTGTGAAATCAACCTTATCAGCCAAACCACATCACAAACTATTAATTAATCAATGTATTTGGCTATTTCCATCTAAATTCAACATACTTTAACTATGTGTTTAACACGTTAAAAGTCATAAGACTTCAAGAGATGAATATCTCATTAGGTACTTCACAATGGTTGAGAAATATCTTCCTAGATATTCTTCATGAAGATGAATATCTTCCTAGACTTTGTGAGAACTAAAAATAAGCCAAATAATACAAAGACATCAATGCCAAAACAATGTAGATATTAAGTTCATATGTTAACCTTTTTTAATGAAGAAAATGCAGAGGAAGTGGACGACGAAGGAAACACGACAACATCACACCACGTGAAGGCAACACCACAAGAGTGCACCACGCCCAAACACCTATGAACGAAGAAGTTGTTGATGTTGGAGAGGAGACATGAATGCGACAAGACCCTATGTATGAGTAAATGAGTATACATCATTGAGAAGAACGCTCAAACATCACTGAGTAGAATGCCTAAACACCTATGGATGAGAAGACGAATGTGATGGTGATGACAAACGGAGGAGGGGCAAAAACTACGAGACGATCTCGATGTTGGAGGAGTACGATGACAACATGATGAATAAGATGGAAGGAGGAGAGCTCAAAGTCGAGAATGAGAGGAAAGGAGGAGAGCGAATGGAAGATTGATCACAATGACGAATGGGAGAAGCAAAGGTGAAAATAGTGATGAAGATATGTAAAGATGAATGAGGTAAGGTGCGAAAGATGGGAAGAATGAAATTAAACATTTTGTACTGGTTACAATGACTAACTAGTATAAAATTTCAATTTCTATACCGATTATAGGTTTAACTAGTATAGAAAAGCTTTGTAATTTATTACATTTTTGCTATCATGCCATTTCTATATTGCGGGTTTAGGATCCAACCGGTGTAGAAATTTTTTCTAGTTTATTATAGTTTTACCACCGCATTAGTCTTTAAATTAGTTATAGGTCTAATTGACAGAAAAATTATGTAATTTATTGTAGTTTTGTCATTGTGCCATTTTTTATACCGATAGGATATAAAATTGGTATAAAAAGTCTTGTAATATTTACAATTATGTCACTTGACCACTGTTTTCACTGGATAGATTATAACGAATATAAAAACTCGTTATAAGTATTTTTGCGCTAACTCTACTCATGTATCTATGATTTATATTTAGGATCCTTAAATTTTTTTTCTAAAATGATATCTAGAAGAGATAGAGGAAATACTTCTATAATGGTTAATGGATGCAATAATATATCATATCATAACATTATTTTAAATTACATATATCATAAGACATATATGAGTCTTCCACACTACAATGATTGATTTTTGCTCACACTAGTTTGATTTTATGACAATTCTTTGTAGTCATGTTTTGCAACAATCTTGTACTAGTATGTCCTACAATTGGAATTATAAGACCCATTTCTTTCATTTTTTTCCTTTTCTCTC
Organism: Vigna hirtella; assembly: GCA_027742795.1. Lineage (NCBI taxonomy): Eukaryota > Viridiplantae > Streptophyta > Magnoliopsida > Fabales > Fabaceae > Vigna > Vigna hirtella. The sequence goes on from JAHCHA010013424.1 coordinate 652,245, forward strand.
TCGCATGTAAACCTTTTTTCTTTTCTTGTAAAAGTTTTTTTCTCTACCTTCATGAGTTCAATCCAACCTCTTTTTCAACCTAATCTTTTTCATATTAGCTGAAAAACTACAAACCCTTTTTAACATTATAGTTTGCGTAAACTAAGAGTTCTTCAAAAAGAAGAAAAGTTCAAGAAAGAAAAACTACTTTAGATAATTGTAATTATTAATTCTGAAATAAAATTTGTTCCTTTATGAAGATTTTGTATAAAAAACTTTTCGTGGCATGTAGAGTTTTATACTAGTGCAACAAAAGGATATTGACTCGGTTGTTTTGACTTTACGATAGCAGTTGCAGAACCGAGGTATATTCAAGTGAGGTAAAAAGTTGAGACTTTTGGCCTCAGTTCAAAAACTGAGGCAAAAAGATTATGATTTGGCCTCGGTTCAAAAAACCTAAAGCTGTAAAGAAAAAAAAAAGTGGGTCTATTACCTCAGTTGGATACAAAATCTAGGCAATAGACCCTTTTTCCCTCGGTTTTGACCAGAACCAATGTCTAAAGTATGTTTTTTTTTCTAAAAAAAATTGATTGTTTCTGTAACCATTTCAGATCACATAAACTATATTACATTATCCTATAAACACAGAAACAAACACATAAACAAACTTGCACACAGAACACTGTCCAAAAAACGTTGTTTTCTATTTATTGGGAAAACAAAAAACATGAAACGCTGTTCGGAAAATACTGCACGCAAAACGCTGTCCAACAAACAACCAAACGAAAACATGAAAACCCTAAAATGAAAGTAACCTTGAAGGTGAGTTTGGGATTGAAATGAAACAAAATGAACATCCCAAAGCGTCTATTCGAAGAGCACCTGTGCACAAAATCAATCGGTCAAAATGAAAAAAAATAATTCCTAAGCACTTAATCAAGGAAAAATGAAAGAAAAATTGGAAGAAATATTGAAGATGGTGGTCACGAAATCGAAGGCAAGAGAGAGCAACGACGCAGAAGATTGCTTCTGTCTAAACATGCATGTGTTCGCGAAATTTAAACCTAAACGCATGTTATTACGTCAGTTATTTTTTTAACTGAGGCAATAAGTCTCTACCACCTCGGTTCTATAAAGAATCGCTGCCAAAAGTCTATAAAAAAAATTCAGTTATTTTATGTCTCGGTTCTCTAAACAATCGAATCGTAGACCCCTTTTGGCCTTAGAGGCATATATGTTTCCGATAATTATAAATATGCCATTGCATCATTTTATGTTTCGGTTGCGACGAAACCGATGTCAAATGGATGAGTTAAAATCTTTGTTTTTTACTCGTGTGAAGTTTTCATTGTAGAGTATATTGGTTGCATTTGTATATTATATTTTCAAGATGCTGACAGTAGCAACAAATCTATGAGAGTAATCATGTAATGCATAACCTGTTAATCTTGTGGCTTACCTTTCCACAACAGTCACACTTGAGATGTCCTTTCCCGACTTGCAAGAGTGATTGCGATCATGACGTTGAGATACCACCATAGAAGAAACAAGTGTATCATTGATGAGTTTAATAGGTACATGAAAAAGAGTGAAACAAGTAGAAGTCAAAGTGAGAACAATAAGTGAACCAAAAATCTAATCACATATATGAGAATATGCATCAGCAAGGTCGTGCAAAGCCAATAACATGAACTTTGACCATTGCTCTATTTCTTAGGCAGAAGTAGAGGTAAGATGCAATAATTCATTAAATTCATGAAAAGGAGCATGAATTTTATCCATATAATCAACCATAAAGTACTTATGCTGAGGAGCAACAACATTAAAAAGATCATGATAAACACCATAAAGACGTTGAGTATCATTGGTGTATAAGAATTTGGCATGTTTTTAGATTTCAAAACATGTTTCGTAGGAACGAAAAATTTGTTTTAAAGAAGAGTGAAAGGTACCCTTGTGAACAATACATAATTGAGCCTAAATTTTCAACCAACGGGTATCCACAGCAGAATTAATAGCTATCATATTCTGATTAATATGTTCAACATACCCCTGACTCTTAAGCCAAAGTTCAATGCCTGATGCTCAAGTTGCATACTTAGTGTTATATAACTTATCAATACATAAATGCACATTGACATAGTTAATATATATGGATGTGTCATACATACTAGTGATAAGGTCTAACATACTGGTGACAAAAGAGAGGTTAGAAGCCATGAACAAGTAAGAGAGAGTAAAAATCTAACATCCAAAAGAGGACCAATCAACACAACCACAAATCTCACTAGTGTAGTCAAGGGAAACGACAACGATTATTTTTGCCTATAGGCAGCAGTTCTGAAACCGAGACATATACAGACGAGGTAAAAAGTTTATCCCTTTTTACCTCGGTTGTAGACCGAGACAAAAGAGATAGGATTTTGCCTCGGTTCAAAAGTAACTGAGGCAGTAAGATTTTGCCACTTTTTTTTAAAGAATTTTTCGCTTCAGTTCTCTTTTGAACTGAGGCAGTATCTTGACAAATTCAATAAAAAAAGATAGTCAATAAGCATATTATATGACTACATTTTTTTAAAGGACTTATGCACCGACACTTCAAAATTGGCAACATGTTCATATCACCCATATTATATGACTGCATTTATATTAAGCTTGAATGTGACTGCAATATGCCAGATTCTGTCCTTGCCCAAAAGGGTCGGCTTCCACATAAAAAAATATAAGCAATCACACCAATGCTCCATATATCTGCTTCTGTCCCATAAGATCTATGCAAAACTTCAGGAGCTACATAATATGCACTTCCAAGAATATCATTCAACCTTTCATCTGCAAAAACTTTTGATCGTTAGCCCAAATATTTTTGTGTTTGGTAAAAAATCAGAGAAGTTAGACTGATGCAATAGGCCAAAACTATAGAGAAAATTTTGCAGCAGAAAATCAGCTTTCTTAGAAATGAGGAAAATGTTATAAAATGCCAAAATGAAAGAATCATTTGCGGTGTGGAACAATATCAGAGGGTAGACAAGGTCACTATTAAACTAGAATAAATTGTGCATCTTTATATCAAAGTGTAACAACGTCATTCATCATGCATCAAAATCTACTAGCTCACACCACCCATCATGGTCATCTAATGCCCTTCTATCTAACTACCTCTCTAGGACTAGCATACCAGTATCTATATCTTAAATCTAAAAAACTTCAACACTAAAGAAAAAGAGAGAAATATTCACTAAATAGTCTGGTACAATTCAATACATAGCAAACCACAACCAGAAAAATTTCAGGATTATGAAAGTTAAATAAAATACCATTCAACAAGTTTCAGTCACTAGAATTTACTAAAACACACTTTTTAAAACAATAACTGCACCATAAATTAGGCTTAAACAACTTTTAAAACCAGTTTGCACACTTTATACATGCAATAGACTTCTTCAGGAGGAATGGACATAAAAAAATGATTTCCGAGCACTTATACCACCAGATTTCAATATTTATCATTATTTCATTGTACTTAAATATGAGCTATCAAATATAAGGACACAATACTTACATAGACCAATTATCTATTATATTCAATATTATACTTCTGGACAGAACCTATTTTAACCAATTAATTTATCCAACTAACTCTTAGTTAAGGCCAAAAATATAATTTTGCTAATAGAATTACATATTTAACAAATAACCCCATTTTCCCGTATGATTCCAACTCTTTTATAATAATTCCCCACCAATACCTTTTTAATTAGCAAACTACCCAGGAGACAATAAAACACTTTCAGTTCAAGCATTTTACAATAGAACCACTAGTGCAGAAAGGGCTTTAGACGTCCGTTTTTTTGGCCTTTTGACGTCTGACCTTCCCCCGACGTCTTTGTGGGTGACGTTACTCAGACGTCGAGGGGTCCACATCGGACGTCTATATAGACGTCCGATGTGTCAGGCCCGACGCCTATCTAGACGTTCGGTGTACACCCTCGGAAGTCCATATAGACGTCCCACGTGCCCGTCTGACGTCCCCATAGACGTCCGTCTCCTCCCTCCCCCGACGTCTACACAGACGTCCGAGGTGTATCCCCCGACGACCACCTGCCTGAATTGTTTTGTGGTAGGGCTGGGGTTCGACGTCCGTTTGTGCACTGCCAAACGTTTATAGATGTCCGACAGTGCATTAATCGACATCTACTGGGCGTATTTTTTTAAAAAATTAATTTATTTTTGAATTAAAACCACACCTGAAAAACAGAAAATTGTCCCAGAACAATTTTGCAACAATATATATATGTGTTTCATATAAACAAAGTTCTACTTAATGTAAAATATAATCCACTACCAAAACTATCAAGATAAAACTTAAACTAAACAATGTTCAACAACAAATAAAACTATTCCTAAATCCATCTTTGCAGAAGATAAGCGGTCCACTCCTGCCTTATCTGTTTAATTGTGTCCTCTGGAATAGGCGATGTACTCTTGAAGCGCTGCAAAATTCAAGAAAGATTCATTATGGTTTCATATATGTTTGAAGATGAATTTGATTTGTAATGTACTCAAGGTATACATCATTACCTCATTCCAGTCATCTGTAAAGGTTTTAAGTAAACATCAATGTCATTTCCAGGTTGTCTAGGACCCGATATCATCATGGACAACATCACACATTTTCTCTTCATGCACAACAAAGGAGAAAGATTGTAAATCATCAACATAACTGGCCACGAACTGTGTTTGCTACTTAAGTTTCCACAAGGATTCATACCATCAGTTGCAAGTGCAAGCCTTAAGTTTCTTGGATCTGCACCAAATTCTGGGAATTTATCATCTATCTTTTTCCATTGTGGTGAATCAGCAGGGTGTCGAAGAAGATTATCGCACTTTCTTTCGTCAGAGTGTCATTTAAGGTTCTTTGCATCTTCTTTTACAGAGAACATACGTTTGAACCTAGGTATTATAGGCAAATACCACATCACCTTAGCAGGTGCACCACCATTACCTTCATTAGCAGTGATTCTGTCAGATTTCTTTTTAAAACGGGGTAAACCACATGTTGGACAATACTTTAGCGAAGCAAACTCCTTTGTGTACAAAACAAAATCATTAGGACAAGCATGTTTCTTTTGATATTCAAGACCCATTGGACATAAAAAAATTTTGGCCTTATGTAGAGTATTATTTTCTGGAAGCATCTCCTTCAACAACTCCAACAACTCGGTGAAACTTTTATCGGTCCATCCATTCCTTGCTTTTAAACTAAACAACTTTAAAGTTGCAGACAGACGTGTAAAGTTCGAGCATCCTGGGAACAACGGTTGCTCTGAATCATTAATAAGAGAATCATACAAATTAGCTCTTCCAAAATTATCTTCACCGACATCACGTATCATGTCCTCTAAATGGTCACTCATCCATTCTTTCACATAATCCGTTCCGCGTGACGTGGTAGGCTGGTCCAGTACTTCTCCATGCCAAGTCCAAACGGTATAAGTCCTCATTATGCCATACATGAATAGATGGTCACGCACATTGCCTAAGTCTTGCCGTATTTGATTAAGACAACGAACACAAGGACAAAAATATGTCCCGTTCACAGACTTAGCATTTTGTTCAACGTATTGCAAGAACTCCGAAACACCCTTACCATATTCTTCACTGATGCGACGTTCATTCATCCAGCTTCGATCCATACTATGTTCGTAAAATCATCAGTATAAGTTTTTTAACTCTCACAAGGTTAGGCCCTACCCATTCAAAAAAATTAATTTTCATAATTTGCTAAGACACGTGCAAAGAAGTCTACATGATAAAATTGATAAGATTTCGGCAACATTTCGCATTGGTCTCCGAAATACACGAAATGAGAGTAGTCAACGATGACCACAATCAAATATGCATCCGGAGAACAACACAAATACTGAACCGAAATTTTATCAATCTTATCCATAAACTCCAATTGACATGTTTTGCAAATTATGAAAATTAATTTTCTCAAACTGTCTGATCGGACAATTCAAAATTTAACACAAACGATTAAAAGATTAATCGTTTGTGTTAAATTTCAAACGGGAACTAAGTGTCACTCAATGATTTGATACTTACATTAACATATCACAATTATAATATCACAACTAATACATGCATATTCAAAAGCCAATAACACATGCATACCTTAGAGTAAAAAACATGCATACACAAAAACCAATAACATGCATACAAAAAACCTTTATCAACGAACAAGCTAACCTGAAAAGTAGATTCCAAATGAAAGGGAGGGAAATCGAGGAGGGCACGACCTAAAACGTAGGCCAAAAACAGTCAAAAAAGCCGCCCAAGAGCACACAACAAACTGCACCAAAACGCACCTAAAACGATTTTTAATCGGTTCAAATCAAAGATATTTCATCACAGAGCAATGTAATTGGATTGAAAGTAAATTTAAACGGTCCAAAAGAGAGAAAACGCACCTGGAAATGCAATGCCGCAGAGAGAGTTCGCGGGGAAGACGATGAACAGTGAGCGTAACTGCTCGCGGGTTCGCGTTTTAGTATAAATACTATTAGACGTCCGGTACTATGGGGCCCTGACGTTTATAATCCTATAGACGTCAGGGCTATCACTAATATGACGTCTTTGGGGATTTAAAATTGATATTCGCGGGGGGTTTTAGACGTCCGTGGGAGGAGCCCTAGACGTCCGTCCCCCCCACAACGGACGTCTAAGAGGCTGAACAAATGAACGCTTCAACTTCCCTGTCAGCCCCTTACACGTTCGTTGTGGGGGGGGGGGGGACGGACGTCTATAATATTATAGACGTCCGGGCCCCTCCCACGGACGTCTAAGAGGCTGGAACAATCACCTCTTCAACTCCCCCTGTCAGCCCCTTAAACGTTCGTTGTGGAGGGGCCCGGACGTCTATAATATTATAGACGTCAGACCCCCTCCACAACGGACGTTTAAGGGGCTGAGAGACAATTAATTCTTCAACCACCTGTCAACACCCTTAACGTCCGATATGGGGGGCCGGACGTCTATAACATTATAGACGTCTGGCCCCCTCCACAACAGACGTTTAAGGGGCTGAAGACAATTAATTCTTTAACCACCCTATCAGCACCCGAAACGTCCGATATCTTATAGACGTCCGTCCCCCTCCACAACGGACGTTTAAGGGGCTGACAGGAGAGTTGAAGAGGTGATTGTTCCAGCCTCTTAGACGTCCGTGGGTGGGGCCAGGACGTCTATAATATTATAGACGTCCGTCCCCCCCACAACGGACGTCTAGAGTTTCACTTATTTACGGATATGCCATCGGTCAATTATTTACGTTGGGGCTGTTGTGGACGGTCGTCTATGGGGTGACGTTAAAGGCCATTTCTGCACTAGTGAACATCTCCAACTCATCCATTTTTAAACATATAATTATAGAACTTGAACCACTATATTTCATATCAATATATCTACTACAATTCATTCGAAAAGGCTCTGCCAACACAACTATTATCAAACATCCTGATTTAATTTTACTTTTAAACACATTTATATATATATATATATATATATATATATATATATATATACAAGTTTACTTCTAGTTCTCAATCCAGAATTAACTCAATCCTTTTTATATTCTAAAATTTAAAATCCTCTTAAACATTTATATTCCCAGAAATCAATCTGTCACAGCCCATTTAAAACGCACTCAGAATTAGTTTTAGTGGAGTTCACGTGTCAAGAGGGGGGCTCGACACTCAGATGATGGACGACAGGTGTTGGAAGCTGATCGGACGTCCGTTCTTGACGTTGGAAAGAAAACTTTGAGTTTTCAGAAATCCACGCTATTCTCTGCATGCAACCTCTCCTCCAAACTCTTGAACTTCGTTTTCTCCTTCTCTCTAGATCTCCTTCATCTTCTCTCTACGAAATCTTCACTATTTTCTCCAAACTCTGGTTTCATGTGTTGATCACCATTCTCCAAATGAGTGGTTCTGAGAGTGTTTTGGTTTTACTTGGTTTAGTTGGATAATTGTCGAGCATTGAGGGTAGAAAAACTGGTAGTGGTGAACTGTATTCTGCCTCTGTGAACGTCCGGTCACGCTCAGAGGTAAGGGAAGCTTATCTAATTTAATTTATATGTTGCTGTGATGCATGAACATTCGTTGATTTGATGATTGAAAATGAAAAATGATTAAGCTATGTTCTGATACATGAAATATATGAAATTTCTATGTTTGGATGGTATGAAGTATGAAAATTTACTATGATATGAATTATGAAGTTATGAAGATAAATGTTGAGAAATTAAATGAGATAAATGGTTTCTAAGTATGAAATTCCCCTATGAGAGTGTACGTTCGTAACTGAACGGCGGTCATTGACTATTCGGTTTTTCTAGTAAACTTGGTTAGAATTGGATTCTTTCATTTGGGAGGAATCCTAGTTGAGGACGAGCGTCTTAGTTTTGAAATACTGGGCTTGAGCGTTCGGCCAAGCATAGTTGGTTCTTGGTATTCAGTGATAAACTTAAATATGTATATATGTATTCGTATATTTTAGTTTATTATTAAACACTACTCCAATAAGTATCTTATTATATTTATCAAGATTTCTAATATAAGTTTAGTAGTGCTCGGTCTTACATCAAGCGCTCGTACTCGTTTCTTTTATAATCTATCTTGATGAAAATAGCGTTCGTCCAACTTCGATAGAGTTTTCCCTTTTACCGTGTTTGGTCATTGACTGACATTCGATTTTCTTGATGCGAAACTCAAACAAACTAAGTATTCACAAGCGTTCGGATTCTTCACTTGAATTCTTCTAAGTATTATTCTTTGATGTATTGAAGTGGTTGTATCCTTTGGTTCCAGCCTAGAGTTTTAGTACTTGACATGGTCTTTTTGGTGTTCGGTTGGAGTTCTCAAAAGTCAGTTCATCTAATTGGCTCACTTTGTAAGTAACGTTCGTTCTAGTCGTTCCTGTTACATATGATTGTACTCGGTTTCTTTCTCAACCCGATAGTAACCATCTTGGTCTTAATCTATTCTGGAACTGGAGATCTCTCAGTCTCGCTCCAAGTGTTCGGTCTCGTTTTGAGTTAGGGTTGAACGTTCGGTTTTTGGTGTCCTTACGGATCTATGTGCGAAATGTTAATTAAGATGATTTATAATGAAAGATGAAGAGAATATGATGTGGATGAAATGTGTTGGATTACGGACGAGCGTTCCGGGGAGGAATGACTCATGAATGAATATTGAGATTTGTAAAGTATGAATGTGAGCATGCTAAGCTGGCGGTTCATCCTGATGTTCCGTGAGTACTCGTCCTCACGTAGAGGAGGGTAGGTCATGTGTGGGAACGGCAGGAGGTCCTAGTCCTTATGGTTAATTTGGACAGATAGGATTAACCTCGGGTGGCAGCTGTTGAGGGTATCCCAGTTACTACATCACCCGGGTGCACGAACGTCGTAGCTACACATATTTCATACAGTCCGGACAGTCAGTCTAGTATTAGGCTTTGCATGAAACGTATGATGAAATTTATCCTGTGTGTTTGATTGTGTGAAACGTATGTTTATACATGAATTAAATTACATAAGCTTACCCTATTTCCTGTCTTGTCATGTATTCCCGTTCGTTCGTCTTTGTCATTGCGATGGTCACTCTGTGGGTGGGAGCAGAAGGATCAGAGTTGCTGGAAGAAGTATTGGAAGAGACGGACGTGAAGGACGAACCTTATGACGCTCGGTCAGTTGTTGGCCCACTCTTTTGTAGGAGCGTTCGTCTTACGTTTTTCTTATCTTTTGAATTGACCATTCGGCATAGGAAGAGTTATAAGTCGTTCGTCCTATATTTGTAGCCATTTATGCAATTTTATCTCCCTGCTATTTTTGTAAGGTCGTTCGGCCTTAACCATCCGTCCTATCTTTTGAAAGAACTGAGCTGTAATATTACTAAATGTGATTATTCTATTATATGGTTTTAGACTGTATTTTTGGGATGTTACATTAGTGGTATCAGACAGTTAGTTCCTAAAACGACCTGCGAGTTGTGGGTTTATCATGTTTTTCCTGTGGAAAGTTGAGTCTAAATGGTATGTTCTACCATTTTTCCCAAATTTAGATGCAAAAATTGTATATTCAACTAAAAGTTTTGAGAACAGAGAATGTCTTGATAGAAGTAATGAGGATGCACACTCATGACTTGTATCAGAGGTGATTTTCTTTTCTCAATTCTGATTGAGATTAGACCCTTTCTATTTATTAAATTCGACCATTCGGTTTCTTGGTGACCGTTCGGTCTCTTACTAGCTGTCATGTAACCGAACGTTCTATTAATTGTAACCGATCGGTCATGCACTGTATTTTTTACTATGCTGATTTGGCTTTTGGCTGTAGTCAGTGTTTGGATTAACTAGTGTCCCTGAGTTAGACTGATGAGTATTTCTCTCTGTATTTTCGATAGATGGCATCTAGGTCCCCTCCTCCCTCATCTACGGTTATGGATACTCTTAACTCCATGACATTGATGGAATCAATAATCACGGATATGCAGCAACAGAACGTCACGTTAGTACAGCAAAACACGGTCGCTCTACAAATCTTGGAGGCTGCCAGAGCGAACGTTGAAGTAAGCCAAAGACAATTGATGGAGATACTAGCAACAAATCGGAATACAGCTTGAGCGTCCACTTCATTTGGGAATCATCCGAACGAGTGGAGTTTGGAGAGCTTTCTCCAACACCACCCTGCTAATTTCAATGGGAAGTGCCTCCCTGATGAGGCCGACCAGTGGCTACGGGACATGGAGTGGATCTACAATGCGAAGGGGTGTCCGGATGACAAGAGGCTGGCCATCACAGAGTATCTGTTGACTGGAGAGGCTAGTCATTGGTGGACTAGCATGAAGATGATCTTAGCAGACGATCAGACTCCCATCTCTTGTAAAGTTTTCAGAACTAAGTTTTATGAAGAGTATTTTTTGATAGCGTTCATTTCGCTAAGGAAGTGGAGTTTCTTCAACTAGGCAAGGCGGGATGTCTGTCTCAGAATATACCAGCAGGTTCAAACACTTGGTTCGTTTCAACACCATGGCCGTTAGTGAGGAGTGGCAGTGTAGGAAGTTCGAGAATGGGCTGAGGAGTGATTTGAAGTTGCTAATCTCCAGCCTGTGTATTAAGTCATTTCCTGCCATGGTTGAGAGAGCCAAGGTACTAAAGAAGAACGTTGAAGAAGTGGAACAGCAGAAGAAGCAACAACAGACGGTAAGGGGACCGGTCTCGTCTAGAAGCAATATGAATTTGAGAAGGAATCCTTACGCTCGTCCAATATCACCATCTACTTCTGGTGGGTCTCAGTCACAATCCTTGGATGCTGCCGGTCGACCCGGACAGCAAGGGACCGTGACTTATTTTCAGTGTGGAGGACCACACTATCGATCGTCATGTCCTCAGTTGGTGGGAGGAAAATATTGCACTCGCTGCAAGAGGAACAAACATTTGGAGAGCGAGTGTAACATGGGAGGACGAGCGGTAATGAGGCCACCCAATTGCTGGAAGAAATCAACCAAGGGGTGGTGGCCGAGCACAGGCGGGCGGTTGGGTTTATGCTATAACTGGCGCGAAAGCGGCAAGCTCAGGTACACTTCTCACCAACACTTGCTTATTGTATGGACTGCCTTGATGTGCGTTGCTTTAATTGTTGTGAGAAGGAAGTTGTTTGATCTGGTGGTGTAAACACCAACAATTGTGTTAGTTTGCATATCTAACCTGTGAGATAGATGTATATTATTATGTTAGTGAGAGTGTTATTTTCTAAAATTGACTAACTTAGGAGATATTTCACGTGAATGGTGTGTCGATGTTCGGTATCTATTAAGTTAGATTGTTCGGTAGCAAGAGGGTAGCCGAACGGTAATAGTAAACGTTTGGATTGTTGAATCCTCCTGAAGAGGCGCCAAGGTTATCTACTCAGAGTAAAGTTGAGTCTCTTTTGCACTAATGCCAGGTGTTAGATTAACATCAGTAACTTCTTATAGAGTAGCATTAGCAGAGTGGATGAAACTCAAAAATCAATTTAGTTGAATTGAACATTTCATTATGGAGTACGCTTGTTTTTGCTGGCATACAAGAAGGATGAATCAAAGTGGAACAATTGAGAGCATTGCTAGGAATGTTAAGGATAAAGAGAGTTGTGTGAAGAATTGTTCGAAGTGTGAATTACTAGATGAGTAAAGTGCAAATACTAGGGCGTGTAAGCAGTGATAAACCGAGAGTCGGGTTTAGTTGAGAGTTTCAGGGACTTAATATTATAAGTGAGGATATGAATGTTATTAAGGGCCTCAGTTAGAAGTAGAGAGTGAACCGTTCGGTAGAACCGATCGGAAGTGAGAAAAGAAAAGATTTTGAGTTAGGAACGGACGGTGCCTTGAAGATTCAGCTTAAAGATTGTGTCCTTTATAGTGAGTTGAGAGATTAATTTTTAGAAAGGTCATCAAAATCAATTTAGTAGTTGGGTTTATAAACAGAAGTAGCTCGGTTTATGTGTTATAGTGCAACAGCTGAAAGTGAGTATATGAACTATATATACAATACAAACTCATATGCTTACATGTCAGAAGCAACAATGAACAATCAAACCATAAGCTATGCCACCTACACAACAATTATTATTGAATTAATTAACTAAATAACTAACTCATTCTATAAACTGTTTTCAGAATCACCATACCATGTGGTGGAGCTCCCATGTCAAGTGCTTCCAGAAGATATCCAAACTTTGTTTCAGCCTGAAACAAATCACATGCCAATTATATAGTTGTACTTGTACATACTGCTGCCAAATAATCAGAGAAATAATATACAAAATAAATGAAGATAACAAACAATTCTTATACAGAATACTTCAATTTTCTAACTCCTCTGTCACTTGTCCACCTCTAACACACGTCCTCTTCCAAACAATTCTCCACACACGTGGCAGCTTTACCACAACCTTGTTGTTTCTGTCCCAAAAATAATTCCATGGACTACAACATCTTTGTTCTCCAGATGCTTCTCCACACTACGTGTATTTATTCATACCCTGTTAGACAAAAAAAGAAAAAAAATCATCCAAAATAAAGTAAATAAAAGAAGTGGAAATACAAGAAGCTGGGCATCCAAACTGGGCATCCAAGAAGTGGAAAACAATAATCCAGAATAGAAGAAGCTGGACATCCAAACTCTTGAGATCAATTTTATCAGCTCTAAGATGCCAACAGTAAAAATCCCAACAATACATCACTCACACTTTGTTAAACGAGCGATTTTGAAGGGTAAAGCCACCGCCGTGACCCCTACAGATGCAACCAACACCGCAGCTTTCTCCCTGCAGCACCATCGGACAATCACTGCGACGAAGGCGCCACCACGACAACAGATCGCGAGACAGAGGGATCACTAAATTGTTCCTTTGCCGCGAGCGCGCAACCGCTGCAAGAGCTCCGCTGTCGCGCTCGTCGTCATAGTTGGGAGAGGAAGCCCCGCCACTGCCCGTAAACCTCCACCACCGTCGCCGCCGCCCTTAAAGTCCTCTTCCGCCCACCCGCCCTCTTGGAGCTACTCCGCACAAAGTCCTTTTCCACCTCCAAAAACGAACCTTTCTCTACCGCCTTCGAACCCTAGCGCAAATCCTTCGCTGCCAAGAACAGATCTCCAACCTTCGAACCCTAGCGCAAACCCTAGCGTAAATCCTTAGCGATGGCAGTAGATAGGACGCCATCTGTGACGGCGGAGCTTCGTGAAGATGGCCATGGAAGATGAAAAAGGGGAAATATGCTTCGAAGAGAACCCTAACAGAGGTGGGAAATATGCTTACGATTGGAGGTCACGAGGAAATTGGATTCGCGAGTAATAGGTGAGATCTTGCGCGATAAAAGGAATTGCGAAGCAATGCGAGAAAGCGGCGGCGACAAACTATCGGCGACCTTGTGGTGGAGACGATGATGGAGCGCTTGGATGGAGCGGAGAACTTTTTTGCTTGGATGCAACGAGAGAGAAGAACAGTGCATAACTTTTCGCTTGGATGCAAAGAATAGTGCAAAAGTAGGCTAGGGTAACTTGCTACGGGCAGTAGAAATATTGAACATGCCTGAGTTATACCCTTGAATGAAGTAATACACTTCTACTGCCTCGATTTCTTCTTCAAACCGATGTCTATACGCACATTATACGCTTCAGGTGGTTTCTAACCAAGGTAATATAACTAATTTGCCTCGGTTCTTGTTGAACCGAAGCTTATAAGTTCACTCAAATTGCAATACTGCCACCGCATTTATATTTGCTTCGGGTTTGTGCAAACCGAGACGTATTAACCGGGTTTAAAAACCTTATTTTTACTAGTGTCTAGAGCGAGGAGGTTGCAACGAGTCAACAAAGGTGGTCGACATTAGATACGTCACACGTGTAGCCAGGAGTAGCTAGGAAAGCATGAAAAATGTGAACTCTGATCATGAGAGCGGGTTTGGACTTTGATGGTAGCGATCTTGACAGTGTTGTGGTCACTTGGCCGAGATGAGCAAAACCATTGTGAGCAAAATTGTTTTTGTCGATTAAAATTGATGCTCCGGTCGGATGGTGACAACGACGATGACGATGGCTCTAATTATGGAAACAAACATTTTTCCAAAGAACCTTAGACTCTAGATACCATGTTAAAAAATAGACTTTAATACTTAATCCCATAAAACCGGCTTGTAGGGTAAGGTTTCCACCCACACAAACACACACACACACACACACACACACACATATATATATATATATATATATATATATTATAAACTAGTCGATGGGGTTTGCACCTACATATATACTATATATTTATCTCTAGTAGATGTGGGACTCCCAACAATGTTAAGAAGTGAACTTTAAGCCTAACTCAACTCATCAAACTGTGCTTGTAAGATGGGGTTTGCATCTACATATATACTATAAATTGACCTTATCTTTAGTCGATGTGAGACTTCCAACACACAATCCTCACACCAAGGTATATACACATTGAGTGTGAGATTAGACATTAATAGGTAATCTGATAGCGACCTGATAGCGAGTGAAACAATTTATCTAACAAACATTAAATCTAGTTAGGACATGTTCTAACTTGACTTTGATACCAAGTTGAATATAGTGAAAAATATGTATGAGATTAATCTTCCTTGAATACACATATATGCTTTATTTATAATAGAAAACATGATCGAGATAAACTAAAAATGCAAGTAAAAAATAATAATAAACTAACTAAAAATAAAAGATAAAAATAAAATAAAAATAATATATCTAACAAATGAAATTGAATACATATTATAAAATATGTATTATATATTAAGTGAATTTTATAATCATAACTTTTAAAAACCGACTCTAAGAAGGGTTGAGTAAGGAGTGCTAATTTATAACTAATTTTTAAATTAATATCTTAATTAAAAGAATTTTGCGTTGATTAAAACCTTATGTGTTTTAGTTTGAAATTTATTTAATAGTTGATGCTACGTAAAGTTTCTATCAATATTAATTTAATTTACATCGGTCTGATTTACGCTAACGACAATAAATATAAAAAATTAATGTACAATGCTTTTATCTTCAACAAAATAAAAAAATAAAATAATTATAGTAAACAAATGGAAAGTGTAAATAAAGAAAATGAATATAGATAAGAAAATGAGTGTGAACGACAAATATGAAAAGATTAGTATGGATAAACTCATAATAAAGGAAATAAATTTAGATAAAATAGAAAAGTGTAATAAGAGATGAAAAAATGAATGTAGATGAAAGGAATTGAGGGTAAGCGGAAGAGATGAGTGAGAAAAAAGGAGACAAATATATTTTAAGTTGTATAATTTTTATATTTCGAATAAGAAAATTGGCCTATATTTAAAAGGGGAAAGATTAAAACGAATTTTTGAAAATAAGGCACTGATCGATTATTTTAAAAGAAAAAAAAAGGTTTGGCACATAAAATATTAAAATAATTAAATTTTTTCGTCCCCAAAGTTCTAGTATTATTTATTAGAAAATAACATTAACATATTTTTTATAATAGTGAGAGGAGCATGTGGGTCATACAGAAATCTTGAGAACCGAATTATTATAACAAATACAGAAACAAACTAAAAGGTCTTTACTTATAAAATCACTACACCTCGTTACATTGATAATCAAACAAGTGAAAGTAATATGACACAACTCAAATAAGCATTTCACGTAGCATGAATTGATTTTCATATTAGTTCACATTCCATAGTATATGTAATGATACTGTAATAAGGCATGCTGCAGTAATTTATATGGCAGTCAACTTCTCCTGATCGATGGAGACGGGATCCAAAAGCAATGAAGAAACATAATCTTTTAGCAATTCTGCATTTGTATATTTATCCTCATGATTTTCATAAGAAACCTCAGATATACGAGCCAAATTAACTACACAATCCAGCACACACTTTGGAATAATATCATCACTTGACCTTATACACTCTTCATTTATAACCTTCCAACAATCTTCAACATCCTTGTGAATCAAGTTATAAGCCTCTCCTTCTGAAATGCCATACTGCTTCATGCAACATTCCACAGCTGATGCAACATGTACTCTTTCTTGCTCAAACTATTCATTTCAGAAAATCCAATTCTTATATTTTGCAGGAACATATAAAAACAGATTTTAACTTTGATGATATGAAGGAATACCTTGTGTGAGGCCATGTCATCCATTACTCTCCCAATAACTGATGCAGCATTAATGATACTTGGATCACTGAGAATCCAATCCAGCACACTTTCTGTTGCAAATTCTGCTAAACTAATAAATGAAGTTATCATACAAGGGAAACAAGACGTTAAGACTCCATTAGCTTTATACTCCTCATATGTTGGAATGTAATGCTCATGACACCATTTTGCTTCAACCATGTACCCTTCTGTTAAGTTAGAAACCTGCATGTAAAATTACTAATAATCTGATAAGATAAACTGAATCGAGTAAAAGCACTCCAAAGTTGAAAATTTGAAATTAGAATAATCATACAGCTTGCTTAAAATGTGGCACCACAAAGCTTGATTTTCCATTCTCTCTTGTCAGCAACTCTATTTCTTCACACAGTTGTAGAACTGTTTCAAATACCACTTTCATACACTCTGGAAGAGATCGAATATGACTAATATCCCATCTGAAATTTAGAAGGAAGGAATTATTCTAAGAAATCTTAATGTTAGATCATGAGCTAAGTCAACATATATATATATATATATATATATATATAATTTTCACATTAAAATATGTAAGCTCTAGTTTGTGAAACACATCAACCTCTGAATTGCTTTTGTGAAGAGTTCAAGTTCTTGAACTGTTCCATAAGCATCATATGTATCATCTAGAAGACAGATAACATGGATCAATTTTCCCACAAACATTCTTGGATTGCTGTATTCAGGCTTGTAGGATATTGCCAAACACCAAATATAGCTTTCAACCGATCTGTCTCTTGCGTAAGGGACCAGAGTCACAAAGTTTGAATCTTTCCTCCACCTATTAAAATAAATTACACCTCAACAATTTGTGTATACTTTATTCTGTACGATCTAAAACTTTTTTATGAACAGTGTATTTCAATATACTATATATGCATAGAAATTTAAAGGCAAAAGGCTTACTGGGTGATATGACCTATTTCTTTTTTATGCAAATTTTGAAGAAGGTTGAAATCTACTTTTGCAAAGATCAATAGAGTTTCGTTATGGGAAGGATCTTGTTCAAAGAGGGTCATGCAATGCCTTGTCTCAAACCTAGGTACACTCTTGTAAAGAGGTCGCCTTAAGCAATGGTTGATTTGTGCAGCAACAGATGGACTTAGCTGTTTTTCCAAGGACTCAAGTTTAGTTTTTGAGAAATCACATGCTTCTTCTAGAATGTCATCTTCAGGAGTTCTCAGATGTGAAGCTTCATACAAACTACACAACCCTTGAACATCGCTGGCAAGCGTTTCATTGAAGCTTCCTTGGCCATTTTTAAATTTGTTAAATACATCTGTTCAGATATTGAACATATATAAGAAACAAACCTATTTTATAGAAAATAACTTTATATATATAATTTATTTTTTCTTAAACATCAAAGAGAAAGTTCTACATCTAGGTACCTGATGAAATTCCATATCCTTGTTGCCTTAACAAACGAAAGAGTAGAGCAACAAAGTGATAGTCACCATCTTCATTGATGGTGTTGTGTTTTGTGAAAGTGTTGTAAATTTGTTCCAACGCCTGGTTAATTTCTTGTTGAAAGTGATATGATACGCCTAAACGTTGGACTGAGTCAATGAAGTTTAATTTTTGTACGATGTTTTGATTCAATGATGATTGAAATATTGATTTGACCTTCTCTTGTAGTTTTTCTGCTTGCTGCTTCATATTGTCATCGGTTTCCTGCAAATATAGTTGCGTGATTCAATTAAGCGTTATCGATTATTAAATAAAGTAATGAATTTATATTTACCTGAATAAAAATTATATATGAAAATAATAGAAATAATTAATACCTTGGATTGAGAAGCATATTGAAGGAAAGTGTCTCCCCATATGGTAGGAGCATAACTCACGCAAGGTCGTCTGAGTTCAGCTACTGCAAGTGTTGAAGATGGAAGGGACATCTTTTGCTTATTACAAAGTGCTTCGAATGAAAAAGTGTAGTTTGTTGAGGGTCCAAACATTTGGCTACATATTTATATGATGACACAGGTTAATGATTTTTCCTGTAAAACTACTAAAGTGAGAACATTAAATTTATCTAATAGTGGAGTTCTATATTCAATTTTGTTCAAAATTTGCAGAAAATAATTAAATGTTAAATATGTTAATAAAATAGAATTGATGAAGTCTTATCACTAGTGCAGGAAAAGGATACGGCACCGGTTAATTTCACTGATAGGCATCGGTTTTTGAACCGAGGCATATTCAGGCGAGGCAAAAAGTGGTAACCTTTTTGCCTCGGTTCTAAACCGCGTTATTTTTTCTGTCTCTACGGCCTCGGTTAGAACCTAAACCGAGGTCGTAGGATTTTTTTTTTATTCTATTTTCAAACCCCAGAATCCCAGATTGAAAACGTTAAAAACGTTAAAAATGAAAGAAGTCAGATAACAAGATTCATTCATTCTGTCACGCCAAACAAACCAAAGATTTCTTCCCATTACAGTTCAAAAATCTAAAACAATCAAGAATTTCATAACAGAATCAAACAAGACACAATATTACAACATCCAATGTCAAAATTCTCTCTACAGATGCAGCAAAATTACATACTCAGAAGCAATATTACAACAACAGAAGAAACTCAGAGATGGATGAAACAGAAAGTTAGAGAAGCCAAATTTCTTCCTCTTCGCACATGGTGAAACAGAAAGCCAAGTTTCTCTATTCTTCCCCCAGCGGCGTGGCCCGCCGTCCCTCCACCTCCTGCCCCGCCACCCCGACGAAGCCTTCACCGGCTTCTGTCCCGCATGCCTCTGCAAACGCCTCGTCCTCCTCGACCCCAACAACAACAGCCTCCATCCACTGCCGCCGTCGCTGCCCTCAAAGCCCTCTTCCGCCCTAGAAACCCTAGAAGAAAAAGGAAACTTATTCTGGACCGATTGATCGGTGTAAATCAAAGTTTAATCGGTGGAAAAAGTTTGTAACGGTGAAAACAAGGTTTTAATCGGTGGAATCGAAGGGAAATGGTGAAAAGGAGAAGAAACCCTAACGGAGGGTTTAGATCTATGAATGTTTGAGTGCAGAAGGCTTACCGTGACGATGAAAGCCTTGCGATGAGCAGATCCCTCTCTCGAGCACCGTGGAACGGCAGCGGCCGACGGCATGGTTGAACGACGACTTGCGGCAAGGGATGAACGCGGCTTGCGGCAAGGGTTGAACGGCGGCTTGCGGCGTGCCCTGAGGTTGGGGTTTGGTGGAGAAGAGAAACTGGAGGCGAGAGGCCGAGAGGGGAGAGGGCGAGAGGGCGAGAGGGGAGAGGGCGAGAGGGCAGAGGGAAGAGGGCGAGAGGGCGAGAGGGCAGAGGGCAGAGGGCGAGAG
>JAHCHA010013424.1:672345-705039 GCA_027742795.1 Vigna hirtella
AGGGAAGAGGGCGAGAGGGCGAGAGGGCAGAGGGCAGAGGGCGAGAGTGCAGAGTGCGAGAGAGCGAGAGAGAAATTCGTGATTTTAACCTAGGGTATTGCCTCGGTTAAATTTAAACCGGTGCCTAATTTCAGAGTATTACCTCGGTCAAATTTAAACCGGTGCCTAAAGCCTTTCACTCACAGGGAATTACCTCGGTTCGCCTTCTACTCGAGACAGTAAAGTTTATAGGCATCAGTTAATATACAACCGAGACATATAACTACTCAATATTTACGAAAATACCACCGCATTTTTATATGCTTCGGTTTCAGTAAAACCGAGGTATATATAGCGCGTTAAAAAAGGCTTTTTTTACTAGTGTATATGGAAAGACTAAAATAAACGCATCAGTCCATTGTTGGAAGTCTCACATCGACTAGAGATAAGGTCAAATTATAATATATAAGTGAGATGTAAACCTCACCTTACAAGCCGGTTTTGTGGGGGTTGAGTTAGGTCTTAAAAACTCATTTTTTAATATGGTATTAGAATCATGGTTAGAGCCTATCCTATAAAGTTCTAAGTGAACATTCTATTCTTCTAATATCCATTTAATTACTAATATATAATGCTAATACTATCAAAATGATATAATCTAATTCCATAGAATAACATTTTTGGTGTTCATAGTTTACTTTTAAGTAAAGATTGATAATTAGATGTTAAACCGAAGCTTAATTGAATAAAAAAAATTAAGAATAAATTATAGTAATTACTTATATATTTTTTATTAGAAGAAAATAGATATTTAAAATTGATTAAAAACAAACTGAAATTAATTTTTAATTAAAGTGATTTAGTAATTGCCAAATTGGCATTAATACATTGTTATTTTAAAATTTATTTGATTTCAATTATTATAGTTAATATTAAATAAAATTTATTTTGAATATTAATTTAATTAATATTATTTTGACATACAATAATGATAATAATTTTAAAGGATAATTGTTGTACATGTCTCCATCTTCAACAAAATAACATACAAATAAAAAAGTAGAAAAAAATTTGTAGTGGATGAGATGAGTGTGATAGAAAGAGATGAATACGAAGGAAAAAGATAAAGACGAAGAAGATAAGTGTAAATGAAAAAAATAAATGTAAATAAATTATATTAGTGTAAATGAATGAGATGAATTTAGTAACAGATAAGTGTGGACAAAAGAGATGAAAGTGATGAGATTAAAACTAGACTTTGGATTAAAAATAATCTATAATTTTTATTTATTGTCATGAAGATGCATAGATTCATAACTAAGTCCAAACTAATTTAAATAAGTATTAAAAATATATTATATTTCATATAAAATAATATGAATAGAATTAGTGTCAATTAACCAATACAAACTTTTAAACAAACTTAAATACTAAAAAACTAAATATATTAGTATTAATTAGGTTAATGATAATCTTATTTATTTTAATTAATGTTCATACTAACACAAATAAACAGTTAAAAATAATTAATATTAATTTTCAATTAATAAAAAATTAAAATAATTGTTTTTTTAATTGGTTAAACAGACTCTATTAGTATCTAACACTAAACAAACTCTATTAGCATCAAAGAAACTAATGCTAATTTAAAACAAACTCAAATGTTTATTTATTAAAAAAAGTCGAAAAATAATTAACATGAACATAGAGTTGATTAAGCCTACTCTATCAATGCCTAAAGTTACATAAATACTACTATTTGACAGTTACATTATTTAAAAATGATTTTGCATCTTAAACTTTTTTTTTAAACAATTAACTTTTTTAACTTTAGAGTCTATTAAACACTTTAATAACTTGGAAGGAAGACTGGAAGAGGTTGTTAGTTCAATATTTAGAAATATAAATTTTATTTAAAGGATTTGGAAGACAGGATGAAAGATATTATAGATTGAATTCTCCTATTAATAAAATATTAACCAGTAACATTTATCAATAAAAAAAACACTCTAATAACATTGCAATGTAGTTGATATTAATATTTAATAAACAAAATTAATATTTTCTTGTGGTAATCCTAAAAATTACGTAAATAGCCCTTGTTTTACATCTCTCTTTTATATATACACTTTAATTTTTTAACACACATAATGATTAGTATAATATATAAAATAAAGTCAGGAAAATAAAGAAAAGGATAGCATTACTTCCTTGGGATGATCCTGAATCAAGAAGTAGCGTTAACCTCACCTCATAATAACACCACCAGATATCGCGTTTGTATATTATTTCTCGTTGTGCTAGTACTTTGCACACAAAAAATCATTCCATTTCAATGCTTTAATACCTACTTTTTAATACTTTTTATATTCTTTCACGTTGGGCCAGTATTGCACACAAAAAAATTCTTCATTTTAATGCATTACCTACTTTTTCTAATACTTTTTTATATTGTTGGAAGTGTGACTTTCTTAGGAGCTGTGGCTTTCCAAAACCCTGGATTAGAGTTTTCTGTTGATACATCAATACCAGTTTTTCCTCTTCTGCTTTTTCTTCTGATGAAGTTAGAAATGGATTCTTCCTTTACCGACTAACAATATTATCTTACACCGAAATAAATGAAAACTACAATATAGGTTAATGGAGTAAAACTCTTGGTAATTTTAGGGATTTAAAAATAGTAGAAGGAACTTGTTATTTTTATTTTATATATATATATATCATCACTAAACTTCCTATAGGAAAAAACTACTATCGACTGCGTATGCATATACAAAATAAAGCACATCACTACCTTACTAGATAGCCTCTTTTATATTAAAAGGTTGTTTCTACACCTCTAACCAACAATTTTTCTTATACCTTTAATTTCTTTTTAAATTTCAAAACTATCCCTGCAAATTAAAAATGGTACATCGCATTTTGCGTGTTTCAACAGATTTCAAAATTTATTAAAAGAATCTTTTAACGAATTTCAGAATCTATTGAAAGATTTTTTTTTAATTTTAACGAATTTTGAAATTTGTTGAAGGATTTTTTAAAGATTTCAACGGATTTCGAAATTCATTGAATATAAGAATTATTTTCGGAAATTAGAGGTGTAGAAAGAAACATTTAGAGATGTAGGGAGAAACAACCATATTAAAAACATGGGCGATCTCACATATTTTCTTGGTTTGGAAATTGCTCGAAACAGTTTGAGAATTCATCTTAATTAATGCAAATACACTTTCAACCTCCTTACAAAGGTTAGAATGGTTACATTGTGCCCTCATGCCTATTCCCATTGCATACTCCTCTCACTTAACCAATTAATGAGATTTCCTTAGTGATGAACATACTTTCTCCTATCCTAGATGTTAAGAAAATCTCACGTTACACACATTATGATATTTTTCTAAAATTGAGTCTATTATTCATTGATAATTGAAGGACTTTAAATAGCTGTGACACTTAAATATTATGGGAATAAAAATAAAAATTGAAAATAAAATATCAACTATCTTAAAAAATAAAATCTGCTTAATCTATCATAAAATAATATTGTACCTAGATAAACAGAAAATCATAACTACCTATCCCTATTTTATTTTTATCAAAATCAAACTAAATGTTATTAGACCCAAAACTAATAAAATAAGATTTAAACAAAATTATTAATAAAACCCTAAAATTTAAGTTTATCCCAACAAACTCTCCCATAAACTTAAATTTTTCCTTCCTTCATTCGATTTTCCATGTGCATCATTCAACACTGGGTTTGCTTCTTTCAATCAAATTTGAGTTAGATTATACGAGCTCTTGCTAGTCATATCTTGTTTCAAGCATCTTCTCTACAAGATTTTGAGCTCCAGTTCATACAACCAGTTCTTGTTCACTTTTGCTTGGGTTGCTAGACGACCATGCTTATCCTTTAAATACAGTACCTGATCCTTCATAAAAAGTGAATTACCTTTCTCAATTATCTAACTCATGCTTAAAATATTGTTTTTCAGGTAGGGAACATATTAAATATCCCTAATCTCTCCAACTCATCCATTCTTCTGCATATGTCGGATTGTTCAACGCCCTTTCACGGCCACCTTGGAGTCATCTCCAAAAGACACAAATTTGGCCTCCACCTTGGTGAGTTTATAAAAAAAAAAATTCTCGTTTCCACACATATGATTGTTTGCCCCAATATCTAGATATATCATACCGAGTTGCTAGAAATCTCATCAGTCTTTGATTTCAAGCATAGTCCAACATCTGCGTTCTTCAGCTCCTCAAGCTCAACCCTTTGTTTATTTATAATTTCATTAGCTTCATCTAGAAGCCTCCCTATCCGCTAAATCTCCTCATCTTTTTTGTTTGAGTTCCTTTTTGACGTTTGTCGCACCTTTTATCGAGATCACTTCATCCATTGTTGAGACCAGATTTTCCATGTCCACTACATCCGAGCTCTTTGCCAGCAACAGTTCTTCTGCATCTTCAATAAGGAGATTAGTCTCCCCCTTTGTCTCGGTCTTGCAATACTTTGCAATATGGCTAGCCTTGCCACAATTGTAGCACTTGCTTGATCTACACTAGTTTGCATAGTGGTCGTACTTGCCACACTTAAAACACTCAACTCATGACCGATCTCCTTGGCCTTACCCTTGTCCTCGGTCACGCCCATTTTGTTGATCGATTTGCTCTTCACTATCATTCTCAAAATTACCTTGGCCACGCCCACCTCATCCTCGGCCTCTGCCGTTAGGACCTCGGCTCTGAGTAATCCGAGTTTTATTCGAGTCAAACTGTACTTGTAGTGCTTGATCGTCAGGTTCAACCTGATCATCCCAACTCCTTCTCTTTTGTTTGTGGGCTTCTAATGACCCAGCAAGTTCATCCACTATGACAATCTATAAGTCCTTCGATTCTTTAATGGCGTACACGATACTTTCGAAATCTTTTGTAAGGGATCTCAAAATTTTTCCCAACACCAGGCTAGATGGCCTTTGTTCTCCATTCTTGTCGAGTTGGTTGGCCACCTTCTCCACCCGAGTTTTGTACTCGGTTATATGCTCTTTGGGCTCTATCTTCAACTGTTCAAACTCTACTAAAAGCTTATATTCAGAGTTGTCTAACACGGTTGTCACCTTTATACGCAACCTCCAATTTGTCCCAGGCTTCCTTTTCTTATTTAGAATTCGCTATTTTTTGAATCTCGACTCACCTACTGCATTATAGAGGAAATACAATGTTGACCCATCTCTTGCACGTGATTTCTTCAATGTAGTTATCTATGCCACCGTCTGATGTTTGTCTTCATCAGGTTCAACGTACCCGTCTTCCACCATATCCCAAACGTCTTGACATCTCCATAACGCCTTCATCTATAGACACTAATTATAATAATTGGTTTTTCTCGTCAATTGTGGCATACTCATACTATTGACAACCTTTGCCATTTTTCTCACACAAAAAAATCAAGCACTCTTTTTTTTCTCTCATGATGTTTAACTCTCTCCTTTCTCTTTCTCTCTCTCGGTGCTCAAAGCATAAAGCTATAATATCACTGTTAAGAAAATCTCACATTACACACACTCTAATATTTTCCTAAAATTGAGTCTATTATTCATTGATAATTGAAGGACTTTAAATAGTCGTGACGCTTAAATATTACTGGAATAAAAATAAAAACTGAAAATAAAATATCAACTATCTTAAAAATAAAATTTGCTTAATCTATCATAAAATAATATTGTACCTAGATAAACAGAAAATCATAACTAATTATCCATATTTTATCTCTATCAAAATCAAACTAAATATTACTAGACCCAAAACTAATAAAATAAGATTTAAACAAAATTATTAATAAAATCCCAAAATTTAATCCCAACACTAGACTCATCGGGTGTCTAATCCATCTCATTGACATCAGATCAGACATAACCTTTTTTGCTATAGTTTAGTGTGACAATCACTCAACTATCTAAATTGCCTTTAACTAGGTGTTTCATGAACGAACCAAACACAAATAGACTTCCATAGTGTAAGGGACAAGATCACGGATGGTCTCCTAAAGCTTTTGTTAAGATATGCCAAATATTCTATTAAGGGATATTAGACAATCAAATATTGTGTTAGTTATAATTTAGAATTATTATAATTTGTGCAGATTTGTGCACCTGTCATTCCTTTAATAGATGAAGAATTATAGGATCCTTGTATGTATATATATGGTACTCTACTATTTGAAATAATACATCAGAATTATTCTTTAAACCTTTGATTATGGTATCAAGAGCCAAATACTAATATCCTCTACAATATAGCAATCAATGCTTCTTTTTTTTCATTGAATATTTCTTATGGCTTCTTTTGATAAAAATCAATCGGAGAAACATGATTCTGGAATTTCCACGGCTTCCAAGAGTTATATTTCTACTGCTACCGAATTTTTGACCAAGTCAGGTATATCTAACTCTGCCCTTAATCTTTTTGTTGTTACTAAGGGTAGTAATTGGATAATTGATTCAGGTGCTACTGATCATATGACTTGTGATCCTCATATATTTACTAATTTTTCCTCTAATTGTTCTAAAACTGTTATTATTAATGCTAATGGAGTCTCATCTCCTATTGAAGGTATAGGTATTGTATCCCTTTCACCCTCCTTATCGATTCCTGATGTTTTATTTTGTTCCTACATTAAACTGTAATCTTATTTCCGTTAGCAAGTTAACCAAATCACATTCTTGTGTGGCCTTATTTTACCCAACCCATTGTCTTTTTCAGAACATTTTCCAAGGATAAGATTACTAGTGTTAGAGAGAGTAAAGGACTATATTATTTTGAAAATGTCTCACAACAAACCCATAAAAGAGGGTTGGCTTATCTTGCAAATGATCACATACAAGATAAAAACAAAAAGGAAATTTGGTTATGGCATAAACGTTTGGGACATCCCTCTTTTGGTTATTTAAAAAAATTATTTCCATCACTATTTCATAAATCCAATATTTCTGATTTTTTTTGTGAAACATGTGTTATGGAAAAAAATCATCGTGTTGTTTTTCATTTAAGCAATAATAAAACTGATTTTCCTTTTTCATTAATTCACATAGATGTTTGGGGCCCTGCCCCACAATCTACACATAATGGAAAAAAATGGTTTATTAGGTTTGTTGATGATTGTACTCGTGTAACCTGGGTATATTTGCTTAAACATAAAAGTGATGTGTGTGATGTGGTTCGGTCCTTCTATCATTTGATCGTTACACAATTTAACACATCTATTAAGGTTATTCGATCAGACAATGGAAGGGAATATTTTATGACTGAATTAATAAAGTTCATGAACTTTAAAGGCATCTTGCATCAAACTACATGTCCTTATTCACCACAACAAATTGGAGTGGCTGAGAGGAAAAATAGACATATATTAGAGGTGACAAGATCACTTTTGATAGATCGTAATGTCCCATCTCATTTATGGGGTGAGGTTGTGAGCTCTGCCATTTATTTAATTAATCGAACCCCTACTAGTGTGCTTAACTTTCAAAGGCCTTTTGATGTGTTGTCTGATCATTGTATCCTTCCTCCCATAGTTTATTTACCACCTCATATTTTTGGACGTGTTATATATGTTCAATTACACCCACATCAACGTACAAAGCTTGAAGAACGAGCGATCAAATGTGTTTTTGTTGGGTATGGATCAACTCAAAAAGGTTATCATGCGTACCATCCATCATCAAAGAAATTTTATATTTCTATGGATGTGACATTTAATGAACATGAATTCTTTTATGTTGATTCTCCACTTTAGGGAGACAATGAAAGTGAAGTGCATCATCATGATGTTAGTATGTTTGATATCTCAGATATCAAATTATATTGTGAAGATAAATTATCGTATGAGGATCATTCTGCAAGAAGTGAGCCAATCCTAAATATGGACACTTCTCTTTTGGATAATACAATGTCCTCTGATCATAACCAATTGGCTCAATCTTCTCCACAAGTTCAAGTTGACTCTTCAGAGGTACCTTCTGATCCTATCTCCACCAACACACCAAACACTGAGTCTACTATTGTTCAATATATTCTTCCACCTCGTTCTAGTCGTGGTCAACCTCCAACTATATATTAACCAGACCTCCAAGCCAAAGTTAAATATCCCATTAGTAAATATATGTCATCTCACAGGTTATCTCAGTCATATAATCTCAATTATCTTCAAATTCTATTCCTAGTAATATATAGGAAGCTTTGGCAGATCCTAGATGGACCAAAGCAATGGTTGAGGAGATGACAACTTTAGAAAAAAACAACACTTGGGATCTCATAAGTGCAAAAAAGTAGTAAATTTTCATATGGAATTTTGGCACTTCTGTTTTGAATTGGGTACATTTGTATCAATTTTCCCCAATCTAAGAAAGATGAAAAGTAATCACATATTTCTGAGTTGTTGATTAAAAGGAAATCATTTGATCCCTATTTTGTATATATTTCAGGTAAATTAAGAGAGAAGAGTAAATCCTGCAACATTTTGCCCAAGCTAGAATGATCTCGCTTAAGCTAGATTCAT
The DNA here is from genome assembly GCA_027742795.1 of Vigna hirtella. NCBI lineage: Eukaryota > Viridiplantae > Streptophyta > Magnoliopsida > Fabales > Fabaceae > Vigna > Vigna hirtella. The sequence goes on from JAHCHA010013424.1 coordinate 680,885, forward strand.
CCAGGAAGCCATTGATTTTAAAGTCATTTTCGCTTAACCGAGAATAATTTAGCTTAAGCGAGAATGACTATCTTCTCCAAGAAGTTTTTTCTCGCTTAAGCGAGAATAATTTAGCTTAAGCGAGAATTCGGGCAATATTTATACTCATGAGTTAGAAAGAAAAAAGAGGACGGAGAGCTACGGAGAAAGAAGTACCCAAAGAGTTTTTCTTCCACTTTAGTTGTAGGATCTTCTTCTTCATCTCTTAGAATGCTAATGGCTACTATGAGTGGCTGATCTCTTCTCTTGGGATTGAATGTAATCGATTCGAACTCGGATGTAATCTGGTGATATTTATATATAGCATTTCTGTTTTTATTCAACATTGGTATTTTTGTTCTGCTCTTAATGCTTGATTCTACCTGATCAATAGTTTCATGAATGTGGATTTTAGACTTGACTGGAAAGTATTTCTAAAACCCTGATATGAGCAAGAATACTTGATATTCTGTAATGCTAGGGATAGATTTCAGTTTATCAATTGCTTATAACACTTGAATATAATGCTGGACAGTTTGTTGGATATGTGAGGAATCAATATTCAAGGAACTGATCTTATGAATTTTATATGCGAGGAATCGATATAAATGACTTTTGTGTGTTGCATCAATGTTGGTAATTTCAGTTGCTATATATTTGTATTCATCCAGATTGCAGACGAGTGAGATAGATGAATTCAATCCCAACTTCTCATATTAATCTTCGTTAAGTTATTTGTTACTTTCACGCAACGTAGTTTTATTTATCAACATCAATCATGAATCAAATTGAACATCCTTGTATATATATTGTTTGAGATAAAAATTTATCTGTTTAATCGAAACTGTTCCTCGTGGGTTCGACACTCTTACTCAAAAATCATTATACTACAGTTGACTATTGGTACGCTTGCCAAAAGTCTAATAGGATCTTGTGTCCTTTCCAAGAGGGAAGAAAATTGTGGGCTGCAAATGGGTCTTTACAATTAAGCATAAAGTTGACAAAACTATTGAGAGATATAAAGCAAGACTTGTGGCTAAAGGTTACACTCAGTCTTATGGTGTAGATTACCAAGAGACGTTCGCACCGGTAGCCAAGCTCAACATTGTGAGAATACTTTTGTTGCTAGCTGCAAACCAAGATTGGCCTCTTCTACAATTTGATGTGAAAAATGCTTTTCTACACGAAGAAATTTCAGAAGAAATTATATGGATTCTTCACTAGGCATGACAGATTCAATTGGAATGAAGGTTTGCAAATTAAAGAAGGCTCTATATAGACTAAAACAATCCCCAAGAGCATGGTTTGGAAGGTTTACCAAGTCTATGAAGGCTTTTGGCTATAGAGTAAGTAACTCTGATCATACCTTATATTTTAAGAGAGGAAAAGGAAAAATTACAGCTTTGATTATATATGTAGATGACATGATTATTACAGGAAATGACCAAGATGAGATTTCTAGTTTACAACAATACCTTGCATCTGAATATGAGATAAAAAACAACTTGGAAACCTCAAATATTTTTTGGGTATTGAAGTTGCTAGATCAAAACATGGTATTTTTCTATGCCAAAGATAATATACTATTGACTTACTATTGAAAACTGGGCTGCTTGGGAGTAAACCAACTCATACACCAATTGAAAAAAATCATAAACTCTTTCAATGCTCAAATTCAGCAAGCATATACAGAGGAAGATACCAAAGGCTGGTAGGAAAATTAATTTATTTGTGCCATACACGTCCAGATATCACCTATACAGTGAATGTTGTTAGTCAATTTATGCATGACCCACGAAAGCTTCATATGGATGCTGTTGAGAGGATTTTGAGATATTTGAAGTCTGCTCCGGGAAAAGGAATTTTGTTCTCAAATCATGGAAACTTAAAGGTAGAAAGGTACACTAGTGCAGATTGGGCAGGTTTAAAAGATGATAGAAGATCTACCTCTTGATACTTTACTGTTGTAGGAGGGAATCTTGTAACTTGGAGGAGTAAAAAACAACCTGTAGTAGCAAGATCTAGTGCTGAAGCAGAATTCAGAGGCATGACACTATGTGTATGTGAAATTTTAGGGATTAAAAATGTTGTATCAAATTTGGGCTTTAAACGAATGAAGCTATGAGTTTGTACTGTGACAATACTTTGACTATAACAATTGCTCGCAATCCTGTGCAACATGATAGAACAAAGCATGTGGAGATTGATATACATTTCATTAAAGAGAAGCTTGAAGCTGGAATAATTTCATTTTCTTTAGTAAGATCAGAATTGCAGTTGGCTGATGTTGTCACCAAAGGAGTGTCAAGAAGATTGTTTAATGAGTCTTTATTCAAGTTGGGAATGTGTGATATCCATGCACCAACTTGAGTGAGGGTGTTAAGATATGTCAAATATTCTATTAAGGGATATTAGGCAATCAAATGTTGTATTAGTTATAATTTAACATTATTATAATTTGTGCATATTTGTGCACCTGTCATTCCTTTAATAGATGAAGAATTATAGGATCCTTGTATGTATATATATGGTACTCTACTCTTTGAAATAATACATCAGAATTATTCTTTAAACCTTTTATTAGCTTTTACCCATTTCATCAACTCAGCAACCCCTAAACCTTTTTACCAAATCTATGGCAAATGTCCCTTTCAAACAACTTCATTCCAAACTGGGATGAATAATATATGGCAATGATAGAATTTTCACAACTTAGAAAACTCGGTACAGCTCCGCAAAACAACTTGACAAGCTCAACATCCAACCTGACAACCTTGACAACACAACTCGGCAAAATCCAGCACACAGCTTGGCAAGCTCGACATATAGCTCGACAAGTTCAAGGACATAGTTTGACAAGCTTAATACATAGTCTAACAAGCTCGGCACACAACCTAATAAGCTTGACTCAAAGCTTGAGTACACAACTCGACAAAACTATTCCTTTATTCGTAGTTTCCCGCTTTTTTCTATTTTTCTTTTTTTTATGTAATCGTTCCTCCTTTTAGGAGGGTAAGACAATAATATTCTTTTTCTTTTTCTATCATCAAGATACTATTTTGTTATTGAGTGTTGTACTCAGCCCATCTCCTCAACCTTCTCATTTACGTTCTCTTTCATTTTCATCGACATGTCATGCTACTTCTACTTTTAAACTTTTCAACTTTCTTGATACTTGTTCCGGTATAGGGTCGAGTCACCTAAGCCCTGCGCAATTTCCTACGGATGTCGTTCGGTCCACGTTCTCTTTGCTCTCTCTGTCCAGTCAAGCCTTGTTCAATTTCTTACACGTCGGCCGGAGGTGTACCTGCTAAAGGTGCTCTGATGCTAAAGTCAGTGATAGTCTGATCGGTAGGTTAAGCACTGTAATAAATGTGTAATTAATGAACCCACCTACTTCTTACCTTTGACCTGGATTTATAGTTTTGGTTATGGGCCTTGGATTAACGAAGCCTGAACTAGGGCCCAACGATCATTAATAAGTGTTTTCCCTTAATCATGTTCGAAGGCATCTACCTCGACCGGTCGGCCTTGCCACTCCTGCCCCTATCGTCCAGGACGTCCGGGCATCCTCAGTACACCAGGCCCCCCAAGCCTTCGACAATTGATTGTCGTTGGCTTTAAAAAGTTAGAAGATCGGTTGGCGCTTTTTGAATTGGGCTTTGGCGCGAAAACACTTGTCGTGTTGTCATGGGCCGTCAACCTCGGGTAGTGGGATTGTCGCTTGATCTGGACCATTGATCATGTTAGATTTCGACGGTGGAGATGAGTTGGCAGTTTCGAAATTTTTGCTAGAAATAGGAGTGCAGGGTGTTGTCATTTTCACACTTCTCTTTTTCCTTTCATACATATCGTCCGACAACATTCTTTTTTCAAGGTAAATAATAAATGGCTATCATTAGTGTGAGTTCCTCCGAAGGGTCAGCGGGAAGGGACAGTGACGATTCATCTATCGGCGATGGGTCTTCCTCCCCTAGCTCTGTGTCATCGTCCGTCCTAGACAGGACCGACCGAGAGGGGGGAAGGGAGTCGGGCTCCCCGGTGATTGGCGGCGAGAGGGTTATAAATGGGGTTTCACTCTTCCTTCTCTAGGGAGGGGTGGATATCGATGTCGAGCAGCCCGAACGAGAAGGTGGTTGGCCGGTTATCGATGGGTATGGGTGGGCTTCGCACGAGGTGGGCCTATACATGTCAAACTATAGGACTGAGGGCGAGCTGCAGTAGTGGGTCGATCATTCATTCGTGGTGCGGGACGGGGATGACTCTCGTTTAATTCAACTAGGTGTTAGTCACCCTAACGAACGGGTCTTTCATGGGAAGGAATCTAGCACTGAATATATTTTCTTTGTATATACTTATTTATTCAACCAAATGTTCGTGCGGGTGCCCTTTACTTCATTCCAATCAGCCATCCTCCGGAAGTTAAACGTTGCCCCCTCCCAATTGCACCCAAACGGATGGGCTTGCCTGCAAGCTTTCGTGGCCATGAGTTCCGCTCTAGGTATCACTCTCACCGTGTCCATATTTCTCCACTACTATCATGTCCGGCCGCTCACAAAGACCGGCTGGGTATCTCTGACCTCCATTCGAAATTGCTGTTTGTTCAAACCGTATTCGGATTCTTTCAAGAACTTCAAAAAGAGATCCTTCAAAGTAATAATTCGAGAGTCTGACTGGTCCGAGTTCCATGACGAGGCGGGCGTTCCCTTGTTCCCCTTTTATTGGACAAGGGACCCTCGGAAGTTACGTGCCACGTCGCTCGGTATTATGACCCCCGTCGAAGTAGACGCCGATAAGATGATTAATACCTTGCCACGCCGTATCCCTGCCCGCATTTTGGTTGAATGCCTTGGCTATGAGGATTTTGACCAGATGGCGTTTAATATGGCGTTTGCCATTAGCTGTGTGTTGTTTCGATATTAACTTGACTAAATTTTTGTTTTCCTTTCTGGAGTCATGTGTCTCTCGGCTCCTCGCAAGACTAGCTACGTACCTTCGGTGAAGCACAAGGGGATGGTTAGCTCGAAAGCAAGGGATCCTCGCTCGGCTGGTTCCAGCCATGCTACGGGTTCCCAATCTCGCTCGAAAGTGAAGCCGGTTGATCCGACAACCGCCTAGGAAGTTTCTCAGCAGATTCCGGTTGTGGACTTATCGTCCACGGAGGCCGTCCCAAATATCCCTCCGGTAAAGAAGAGGAAATCCAAAGAATGGGAGAAGTCCTCCTCTAAGAGGAGTCGCCAGGAAGGTAGCGTCCCTCGCCTTATTCCGGGCGGTCTTTTTTGTCCGGACTTCACCATTGGGGACTGGGTTGATTTCTGCATGAGCTCCTCTCAGCGGGCTGTGGTTGAACCTTTGTCCGAGAAGGACATCACTAACGCCGCCTTAGAATTTGCAACCATGGGAGCTATGCTTACTTGGTACCTCCGCAAGTTTGTCGACCAACATGGCGTTGGGGACGTTCAAGCTGAATTAGCCGAGGAGAAGAAGGTCGTCGAAGATCTTCGAGCTCAGCTAGAGGCCCTGACTCTTGAACATAATGAATGTGGGAAGCAGCGATCTGAGTTGTAGAGGAAGTTAGATGAAGCAAACCGAGAATTAAGGACGATCGTTCAACAACTGAAGGACGCCCGGGCTAGGAGTGACCGGATTTTTGAAGAAGCTGGCCGGCTTAAAGTGGAGGTGAGGTGGTTGGGTGAAAAGAAGGAAGAGTTGGAGATTCAAAATGATAGTCTGATCGCAGAGTTGGTAAAGGCCAATGAAGCGATCAGTACTTTGAACACTAACGTGAAAATTGAGCATGAAGAGGGCTTTACTAAGGCCCTTCGTCAGGCGACCTTTTTGTTGGAGGTTGATCCCCTGGCTGTTGGTTTTGATATTTCCCAGGATGTGTATGACGGAAAAATGCTCCCGGTCGGAGGGTCACCTGTTGACGCTGAGGAGGCGGTTGATGATGATGGCCGTGTGGATGGTGAGCCAGCCGATGATGATAATGAATGATTGGCCTTAATGGGAAAGGGATAACTTTTTTCTTTTTGTGATGTTGATGGTCGGGATGTGGACAAAAATTATTTAGTTAGTTAGTCAACCCGTTTATAGGATTTGATGTACATCCCTTTCATTTTTGCAATACTATTTTATGTTTGTTCATTGTTATTTTAATTCGTTTATGGTCGTCAATTTATAAACCAAATCAGTCTAAGTTTTTATAACATTTTTGCCATTCTACCACCAAGTTGGGTCGGTGGATAACTGTTGCTTTCACCGGGTTCCTGGAAGTAGTGGTTTGTTCATGAACCCACCTTTCCCCGCTAGGCTGAGTAGATGGTTTACATAAGAACACAATTTCTCCTTGAATACGGGCGGTAGTGGTTCGTTATGAACTCTCTGTTCACCGCCCAGTTAAGTTGACAGTTCACTAAAGAACTCACTCCTTTGGCTATAGGCGGCAGTGGTTCTTTATGAACTCGTCGTTCACCGTCCGGTTGAGTTGACAACTAAAGAACTCGCTCCTTTGGCTGCAGGGGGTAGTGGTTCTTTAAGAAATCGTCGTTCATCGCCCAGTTAAGTTGACGGTTCACTAAAGAACTCGCTCCTTTGGCTCCGGGCAATAGTGGTTCTTTATGAACTCACCGTTCATCGCCCGGTTAAGTTAACGGTTCACTAAAGAACTTGCTCCTTTGGGTCCGGGTAGCAGTGGTTCTTTAAGAACTCGTCGTTCACCGCCTGGTTAAGTTGATGGTTCATTAAAGAACTCGTTCCTTTGGCTCCGGACGACAGTGGTTCTTTGTGAACTCGCTGTTCACTGCCTGGTTAAGTTGACGGTTCACTAAAGAACTCGCTCCTTTGGCTCCAAGCAGCAGTGGTTCTTTATGAACTCGCTGTTTACCGCCCGGTTAAGTTGACTGTTCACTAAAGAACTCGCTCCTTTGGCTTCGGGCGGTAGTGGTTCTTTATGAACTCGTCGTTCACCGCCCTGTTAAGTTGACGGTTCACTAAAGAATTCGCTCCTTTGCCTCCGGGCGACAATGGTTCTTTATGAACTCGCCGTTCTCTGCCCAGTTAAGTTGATGGCTTGAGTGATGTGGATAAAGCAACAAATGAAATACATGAAGCGGTTAAAATCTTGATCGCTTGCATTACCTTCTACAAAAGGAAAGCACATTACAAAAGAAATTTTAACTAAAATAAAACTTCAAATGAGTAACATTCAATGTGTTTGGGATGGGTTGGCCGTTCAGCTTAGCCAGACGGTAGGATCCATTTTCAAGATCCTCGGTTACTTTGAATGGACCCTCCCACTTTGCGGCGAGTTGTCTGTGGGTAGCCACCCTTCGGGCATCGCCTGCCTTTCTCCACACTAGGTTGCCTTCCTTGAAGCTCTTGGGACGCACTTTGGTGTTGTACTTCCTCTCCATGACTCGCCTGCAAGCTTTTGCGTGTAAGACCTAGCGATCTCGTCTCTTGTCTAGGGTGTCCAGCTCGACCCTGACCTCGTCATTGTTGATCTGGAGATCTTCAACCTTTCGGCGTAAGGATGGTTCCCCCAACTTAACGGGGAACATGGCGTCAGTACCATACATCAGGTTGAAAGGCATGTCGCCGGTCGTCCCGTGTGGGGTGCATCTATACGCCCACAAGACTTCCGGGAGCTCATCTACCCATCCACCTTTCTTACTTCCCAATCTCTTCTTTAGCTCAGCCACTATCGTCTTATTCACGGCTTCCGCTTAGTCGTTCGTCTCAGGGTGTTCTACTAAGCTCGTCACGTGTTTAATCCCCAAACCTTGGTAAAACAACCCTAGTTTCTTATCTATAAACTGTCTGCCATTGTCTATTATCACTATTCGCAGTAGTCTGAATCGACATATTATCTTCCATACAAATTTTTGTACCTGTTGGGCGGTTATTGTAGTGAGGGCCTCGACCTCTACCCACTTCGTGAAATAGTCGATGGTGACCAGGATGAACTTCTTTTGGGCTCGGCCGGGAGGGAAAGGTCCCACAATGTCCATTCCTTATTGGGCAAACGGCCAAGGCGAGATCAAAGCGTGAAGCCTACTCGGTGGTGCTTGGGGGATGTTGGCATGAGCTTGACATTTTTCATATTTTTGAACAACATTTTTGGCGTCTCCCTCCATCGTCGGCCAGTAATAGCTGGCCCTAACGATGTGGGCCTTCAGAGTGCACTGCCTAGTGTGAAAGCCACAAATGTCGTTGTGGAGCTCGTCCAATACGTACATCGCCTCTAAGCAAGCTAGGCATTTGAGTAGAGGGGTAGAGAATCCTATCTTGTAGAAGTTGTCTCCAATGAGAATATAGCGCGCAATCTTGCAGGTGCCTGCTGGTCAGATGGGTCGTCCGGCATCGTAGTCTCATATTAATCTGCGAATTTCGATTCGCTAGTCTTCAGTATCTAGGCTACTGATGGCCAAACACTCTACTGAGGGCCCCGATAGGACCTGTCGGATTACCGTCGTTAGTTGCGCCTTTTTCTTTCCAGTACTGAGTTTGGACAACAAGTCCGCCCGAGCGTTTTTCTCGCGGGGGATGTGCTTGATATTGACTTATTCGAACTCTTTGACCAAGGCGCTGGTCTTATGGAAATATCCGAGGAGGTGGTCGTCCTTTACCTGAAAGTCGTCGTTCATTTGTCCCATGACCAGTTGGGAATCCGTTCGACAGATTAATCTGCGTGCCCCCATATCGCGAGCCAACTCAAGACTTGCTACCAAAGCTTCATACTCCGCCTGGTTGTTGGACACTTGAAACCTGAAGACGAAGGAGTACTCCACCAGGAAACTGTCCGGCTCTTCCAAGACAAATCTGACACCTTCACCCATTCTCCAAGAGGCTCCATCTACATAAAAATTCCACTCCCTGGCTCGGGGGGCTTGTGGTAATTCTACTGCGAAGTCGGCCAAATGTTGGCCCTTAACCGATCCTTTGGGCTCGTACCGTAGCCCAAACTTTGATAACTCTACCGCCCAACCAACCATTCGTCCGACAAGGTCGGGCTTTCTCAAGATTTTCGAAATTGGGTGGTCTGTTCGTACCACCACTTTGTGACTTTGGAAGTACGAGCGGAGCCTCCTAGCAACATTAAGGAGTGCCAGTGCAACCTTCTCCACCTGTTGGTAGGCGTCCTAGAGTATTCTGTTGACAAAATACACGAGCCGAGGCTCTGGCTTGTCTTGTACCAACGCGGCGCTGATGGCGTCATTCGACACCCCCAAATAGACTTGCAAATCTTCGTTTGCTAGTGGTTTGTTCATGATCGGAGGGTTGGTTAATACGCTCTTGAACTCCTTAAATTCCTGCTCACACTCTGCTTCCCACACCTCTATGCTCGCTCCTTTCTTCATTCGCTTGACAATTGGCCGGATACGCTCTGCTCACTTGGGAATGAACCGAGACAACGAGGTGAGCCGGCCGACCAACCGCTAGATCTCCTTCACATTAACCGGACTTCTCATTTCCAGGACCACCGTACACTTGTCCGGGTTTGCCTCTATCTCCCGGGCGGTTAACATGAAGCCAAAAAGCTTTCCTGCCGGCACCCCAAAAGTGCACTTGGCGGGGTTCGGCCTCATACTGTACCTCCTGATTTGTTTAAATACTTCCTCCAAGTCTTTTATGTGATCGTTGCCCGACCCCGACCGGACCATCATGTCGTCGACGTATACATCCATAGAGCGACCGATCTGCTCTACGAATATCTTTTCCATTTTAAGCGTTGATAGGTGGCCCCAGCGTTCTTGAGGTCGAACGGCATGACATCATAGCAGTAATTGGCCTTTTTGGTTAAAAAGAATGTCTTTTCTTGATCTGGGGGGTACATCAGGATTTGATTATAGCCGGAATAGGCATCTAGAAAGCTGAGCATAAAATGGTCGGACGCCCCATCCACCAGACCATCAATGCTAGGAAGCGGGTGAGTCTTTAGAGCATGCTTTGTTGAGGACGGTATAATTCGTGCACATCCGCCACTTCCCAGTGGTTTTTTTAACCATTACCACGTTCGCCAACCATGTGGTATAAGTTACTTCACGGATAAGCCGACCTCTTTCAGCTTCCTTTCCTCTTCATTGATGGCTTCCCGTTTTTCCACTCCTAATCTTCTTTTCCTTTGAGCATCATGTCTCGCTTCCTTAAACAACGACAACTTGTGGGACATGATGACGGGATGGATGCTGGGCATGTCTGCAGCCGTCCATGCAAACAAATCACGGGTTGCGCAAAAGGATTACCCGTAGCTCTCGCTCTATCTTTGGTCGCAGTCCTCTGGCCATGTTGGTAGTCCGCTCATCCTCCTGCCCCAACTTGATCGGGCGTAATTCTCCAAGTGGCTCGATCCGGTCGTCGGTATTAGTACATGGATCAAGGTCCGCCTTCGCCACCTATGACCTGACCATCTTACGTCTAGTAGATCGGGGATAGAGTTTCAACCTGGCTGCGTAACATTCCCTGTTTGTCTTTTGGTCAGCCCGGACAGTGCAAACTACTCCTCTCTTTGACGGGTACTTCATAGTCAAATGAGGTGTGGATATTATCGCTCTGAATGCATTCAGACATGGTTGGCCAATGAGGACATTGTAGAAGGTGTTGGCATCCACCAGCAAATAACGAACTTTTCTTTCGTCCCTATCCTGTCCAGTGCCCAATCGAGTGCGGAGATCTACATAGTCGCACGTATCCACCCGTTCTTCGGCGAAACCCACCATCTGCTGATTGTACGGGACAATCAAGTCTTCTGACAAGTCTATGCACTGAAAAGTCTCCTAGTGTAGGATATTGATGGAGCTTCCATAGTCAACCAATACCTTGCTCACCCCATAACGAGCTATTTCCGCCGTGATCACCATGGGGTCATCCTACTCCGGATCTGGTGCATGGAAGTCATCATCCGTAAAAGTAATTGTAGGTAGGGACCTCCTAAGCCTCACCACACTATTAATCGACCGAAGGGCGCGAACGTGATGCTTTCTTACCGAGGAGGATGACCTCCCCAGCGAATCCTCCTCAGACGATGTTAATAACGCCGCGCAACCGACGGTCGTTACTTCTACTACGGCTTCTACTACATTGTCTTTCTGATCTAGGATGATCGTTCTTGTTGTTCCGCGTTACGTTCCGGTCGCCTGTGTTGCCAGACTCCTCCACGGGTTGCGAGGTCATATCGATGAGTCAACCTGCGATCAGTCTTGACATATTTCTTCAACTTTCCTACTCTGATTAGCTCCTCGATCCTGTCCCTAAGATTTACACGTTCTTCCGTGGTGTGGCCCAGATTCTGATCGTTCAGACAATGCTTTTTCCCATCAGTCCCAAGCGGTGTGGGACGCCTCTCAGGCGCTTGTATGAGTTCGGCGATCGATATTTCCTGCAATATTTTAGCGTGGGGAGCGTTCAGTGGGATGTATTGCTGAAAATGCGGCCCCCTTAGAGGCTCCTTTTGCCTGAACCCCCCGATCTTCCCTGATTGCCCTTTTGACCTTTTTCCCTCTGTTTTCTCCCTTGCCACCTGAGCTTCTTTCCGGTACGACTGCTTCATCTCCTCCACCCTTATTTCGTCGGTCGCCCGCTCACGCAACTCTTCCATTGTCTTTGGTGCTCGTCGGCAGACAGTGTCCTTGAAGGGTCCCGGCCTAAGGGCAGGCATGACATACTAAAGGGCCAACTCGGAGCTGAGGGCCTTCGCTCGTCGGACCGTCTTCTGGTAACGTTCCATGAACGCCTTCAATGTTTCCTCCTTCCCCTGTCTAAGGTTTGAGAAATCAAAGATGGTCAAGTCTTGGGAACGACTGCTAGCGAACTGGCGACCGAACATAGCCTTCAAGCCCTCAAAGCTTTCGATAGAGTTCGGAGGTAGGGAGTTGAACCATTCCAGAGCCTCTCCTTCTAGTGACAGAGAAAAGGCTCGACACCATATCCCCTAGTTCCCCGTTCGAAATGTCATCTGGGTGGAAATCGCCTTATGTGATCATCAGGGTTGGTCGTCTCGTCGTAAATACTGAGTTGCGGTAGGACGAAGTGTTCCGATATGTGAACGTCCATGATGGTCTGAACGAAAGGTAAGTGGCCGGAAGTATCCTCTTCCTTCACCACCAGTTGTTTGCTTAGTGCGGCACTCTCAGCATGGTCTGACTTAGGCTTGCTCTGCTCGACCTCCGACTTGGTCGGCCTCCAAGTAGTGTCTGGCATACTATTATGCTCAACTGTGCCCTCCTGAGCGGCTTTGTCGTGCTCTTCTTCTGCATTTTTCCCGACTTACGACCCTCTTTCCTGAGCTGTGCGGGCCGAGCACTCGACTTTGACAGCCGCCATCTTCGCTTTGTGTCGTTATTGCATATCCTCCAACCTCTGCTGTAACATCTTGATCATCTCGATACGGTCCTCAACACTCATATTCCTAGTGGTCACCATTGGGTTTCTAAGTCACTCGGCCCCACGGTGGGTGCCAAAATGTTCCGGTATAGAGTCGAGTCACCTAAGCCCTACGCAATTTCCTACGGATGTCGTCCGATCCATGTTCTCTCTGCTCTCTCCGTCCGGTTAAGCCTTGTTCAATTTTCTATGCATCGGCCGGAGGTGTACCTGCTAAAGGTGCTCCGATGCCAAAGTCAGTGATAATCTGATCGGTAAGTTAAGCACTGTAATAAATGTGTAATTAATGAACCCACCTACTTCTTACCTTTGACTTGTATTTATAGTTTTGGTTATGCGCCTATGATTAACGAAGCCTTAATCACGGCCCAACCAGGGCCCAACGATCCTTAATCAGTGTTTTACCTTAATCATGTTCGGAGGCATCTACCTCGACCGGTCGGCCTTGCCACTCCTGCACTAGTCGTCCAGGAAGTCCGGGCATCCTCAGTACACCAAAATGTTCCAATATAGGGTCGAGTCACCTAAGCCATGCGTAATTTCCTATGGATGTCGTTCGGTCCAGGTTCTCTCTACTCTCCCCGTTCGGTCAAGCCTTGTTCAATTTCCTATGCACTGGCCGGAGGTGTACCTGCTAAAGGTGCTTTGATGCCAAAGTCATTGATAGTTCGATCGGTAGGTTAAGCATTGTAATAAATGTGTAATTAATGAACCCACCTACTTCTTACCTTTGACATGTATTTATAGTGTTGGTTATGCGCCTATGATTAACGAAGCCTTAATCACGGTCCAACCAGGGCCCAACAATCCTTAATAAGTGTTTTACCTTAATCATTTTCGGAGGCATCTACCTCGACCGGTTGGCCTTGCCACTCCTGCCCCGGTTGTTTGTCCAGGACGTCCGGCATCCTTAGTACAATACTTATTATCTTGTTATCTACCTTAGAATAAGGGTCGTACATAAGTGTTATTTCAAAAACCTAAAAAGTTATTAACAAAATAAAATGGTGTGATTTGCGTGAGCTTATTTCATTAACCAGAGCTTAGGAGTTTTTTTGTTTATCTTAGTTTGTTAGGGAAATATCCTCACTCAAAATCCTACACCTACGTTTATTCAATTGTTATTCATTATAAATTGCTATTCATTATATTAAATAAATTATGTTTACCATACTTCAACCCAACGCCAAGCAAATGTTTACCATACACTAGTGCAAAAAAGACCTTTAACGTCACCCTTTAGACGTTTCACCCTCGAATATCCAACGTAAAAAATGACCGATGATATTTTTCGTAAATAAAACAACTATTTAGACGTCGGTTATGGAAGGGCCCGACGTCTAAATACTCATATACGTCGGCTCCCCCGAATAGACGCCAAAAATAAACGAAAAAGTTAAAGAAAAATAATTTTTTATTCTATTTAGACGTTTGTTAATTGGGGGAACCGACGTCTAAACCCTAAACCCAGAAATTTAAAAAGTCATTTTTTGACTCCATTTAGACGTCTGATCCCGCCACTCCAACTTCTGAAGCACTTTAGACGTCTGTTAATTGGGGGAACCGACGTCTAAACCCTAAACCCAGAAATTGAAAAACTCATTTTTTGACTCCGTTTAGACGTCTGATCCCGCCACTCCGACTTCCGAAGCACTTTAGACGTCTGTTAATTGGGGGAACCGACGTCTAAACCCTAAATCCAGAAATTTAAAAAAGTCACTTTTTGACTCCCTTTAGACGTCTAATCCCGCCACTCCGACTTCTAAAGCACTTTAGACGTCTGTTAATTGGGGGAACCGATGTCTAATTTTGGCATTAAAACACCGTGAGCTCGAGACAGCCGTTACGCGCACTCATTGTTCATCATCTTCGTCGCGTTTTCTCTCTACGGGTTACGCTTTTCAGGTTCGTTTTCTCACTTTTGCACCGTTTTAAATTAATTTTACTCCGATTACATCACTCTTTCATGCATTATCTTTCATTTGAACCGATTAAAATGCGTTTTCGTTGGGTTTTAGTGCAGTTATTCTCGTGTCTTTAGGCGGTGTTCTATGGCGGCGATTTCTTGCGTTTTGTACTCCTCAAATTCCCTCCACTACGTTTTTAAAACCATCCAATAAACAAAATGTATAATACATTCTCTTCAACTAAAATATAAAGTTGTAAACTCGAATCACCATGAGTCAGAAGCAACCTCAGAGACGTCTAACCAGTATGGATCGGACGTCTCTATAGACGTCAGACCTATATAAATCCGACGTCTATATAGACGTCGGACCTATATAGGTCCGACGAGGTCTGACGTCTCATTAACGTCACCCATATAGACGTTGGACAGAGATCAGACGTTAAAAACCAAAATAACATACGTCCAAAGTCCTTTTTCACTAGTGATATTAAATAAATTAATGAAAGACGCTAAATTAATCTTTACTTCCTTACGGTGCTAGAGTGGGTGTTTCGTTGGCATGTATCAAATAATGAAATACTGACACACGAACAATAAATAGCATTGATAATAAATCAAGTTCAAAGTAAATAGTTAAACATTATTTCACAGACAATTAAGCAAAGGACAACACACAAAATTACGACAAACAGACGTTCTTCATCACAGCTCACACGTTGAGCCTTTCATGTAGGACGAATCCACTTTCATACCCACATTTGACTCTTATTTATACTTGGTAATACATAGCTTTAAAGGTAATAAAATCTCCCGTTTAGATGTGGAATAGTTTCTCATATCACGGTTTAATCGAGACAAAAGGGATCCACAAGAAGTGAAGAGACATAATCTTTGAGTAATTCTCCATTTGTGAATTTATCCTTGTGATCTTCGTACGAAAGCTCAGCCATGCGTGCATAATTAGCTATACAATCAAGTGCAATCTTTGGGATATCATTTGATTTGAGGCACTCTTCATTTATAACCTTCCAACAATCTTCAACATCCTTGTGAATCAAGTTATAAGCCTCTCCTTCTAAAATGCTATATTGCTTCATGCAACATTCCACAGCTGATGCAACATGTACTCTTTCTTGTTCAAACTATATTAGTCAAAACAAATCCAAATGTTCAATTACGAACATAATAATTGAGAATAAATAATTAAGACAAATGAATCTTCAACATTTTTCAATCAGAAATGAATTGGTACCCTATGTGAGGCCATGTCATCTAAGACTCTGGCAATAACTGATGCAGCTCTAAGTATATCTGGATTACTCAAAATCCAATCCAATACATCTTTTGTTGCAAAGTCTGCAAGGCCAACAAACGTTGTAGCGAAAATGGGACAACAAGAAGTAAGCATTCCATTGATTTTATATTCATCATAAGTTGGAATGTATCCTTCATCACACCATTTAGCTTCAACCAGGTAGCCTTTTACTAAGTTGCAAATCTGCATGTAACACAACAAATACACTGATGACATAAAGTTAATATTAAAAAGAAGTATAAGCAAAATTGGAATAGGCATACAGCTTGTTTGAAATGTGGCACAACAAAGTTTGAGTTTCCACTCTCAGTTGTCAACTCTTCTATTTCTTCACACAGTTCTAGAATTGCTTCAAATATTACTTTCATGGACTGTGGAAGGGATTCAGTGAGTCTGATATCCCATCTGAAATTTAAAAAAAAAATATTATAAAAAAATTAAAAAATGTGATGAACCTTAAACCAATCTCATTGCTTTGAAGTCTTTTTCTCATTATTGACCATATAATCTATAATTTGTAAGACACATCAACCTCTGAAATGCTTCTGTAAAAAGTTGAAGTTCCTCAACAGTGCCATAAGCGTCATAAGTATCATCTAGAAGAACAATAATAGCTGCCAATTTTCCTGCAAACATTCTTCCATTACTATATTCAGGCAGGTATGACATGGCAAACAACCAAAGATAAGACTCAACCATTCTGTCTCTAGCGTGAGGAACCTTTTGGTCAAAGTTTGACTTTTTCCACCACCTACGAAAAATAAATAACAACTTCAAAACTTAAAGTCCAAATACAAATATGGTTAAACAATCTTCTTCTTTATGTACTTAAAAGATTATTGATACAATCATATTAATTGCATCAGTCATTTAAGACGAGATTGTTTAATTTTACTTGTATTTAAGATATGTTAGACTATATATCCCGTAAAAGTTATCTAAAATTTTTATTTTATTGATATATTTGGATATGAATATGTGAATATATGGTTACTTTTGAGAACATTTGAAGGGAAAAGACTTACTTGGTGATAGTGCCAATTTCTTTTTGATGCATTCGTTGAAGAATATTAAATTTTACTTTTGCGAATGTCAACAGAGTTTCATCATGGGAACAATGTTGTTCATAGACAGACATGTGATACTTCGATTCAAACCTAGGAACACTCTTATTTATTGGGTGGTTTAAGCAATGATTGACCCTTCCAGCCAGAGATGGTTCAAGTTGAGTGACCAAGGATTTAAGATGAGTCTTTGAGAAGTCACATATATCTTCCAGTATATCATCTCCATGAGTTCTCATTTGTGCAGCTTCATACAAGCTACACAACCCTTCAATATCATTGTCAAGTGTTTCATTGAAGTTTCCTTGCTCATTTTTGAGTTTCTTAAATATATCTGCTCATTTAGTTGAATACATAATAGGCAGTTAATTGATTTTGAGTTTTGACGTATATATAACATTATACATATAGATTGTGATTTTCACACCCAAATAGTAAAGAAAAAGTATACACCTACCTGATGAAATTCGATATCCCTGTTGTCTAAGGAAACGAAAGAGTAGAGCAAGAGAGTGATAATTATTATCTTCAATGATAGTGTTATCTTTAATAAAACTGTGGGGAATTTGTTCCAATAGATTGCTAATTTCTTGTTGGAAAAGATAGGGTACACTGAAACGTTGAAGTGAATCAATCAGGTTTAGTTTGTGTTTGATATCTCTGATTGATGATTGGAACATCATTTTCACTTCCTCTTTCAGCTTTTCAGCAAGTTCCTTCGTATTGTCATTGACGTCCTACAAATAAGTTGCATTACAAGGCATTTAATCAAGTTAAAGTAATAACCCACTTTTTATATATATATATATATATATATATATATATATATGTGTGTGTGTGTGTGTGTGATCATGACTTTATCGATATAGAATTTTTTCAAAACTTCAATATATAATATAGAATATAACTATAACTTTCTAGAACATTTTTTGAACGTGAAATATTAGTGAAGACAGCATTTTGGAGGACCAAAATTGAGAAAGAATATGAGGAAGGTCTCTCGATCTTATTGGTAAAATTTTGAAGGTGGTTCTTGTGGCTGGTATAGGGCAAGTTTGAACGTTAAAGAGAATGAAAATAATAAGGGGATGGGCTGTTTAAGGTAAAAGTTATGTTGTATGAGAGGCTATAAGAGAGCATGTTGTGACTGGAAAAAGAAAAGAAAGTACCAGTAAATCTGAATGATACTGAAGGAAAGTGTCTCCCCAAAAGCTTGGAGGAAAATTTGCACAAGGTCTCGTGGTGATGTGAGGTGGTGCATGTTGAGTCGAAAGAAGAAGTGTGGAAGGTGCAAGAGACATGCTATTTTTCTTTCAAACTCTTTTTTGTGATTTATGGAAAGATGAATGATTTGGTCCAAGGCTAGGGTCTATATATAGATATATGATTTTTGGAGACACTCTAGGAAGAATTTTACTTTTAATAATGGAAGTTGAATAATTTGACTTTTAATAAAAACTATTTCTATGAGTTATCATTTACATACAAAAGTAAGTATAAATACATTTTTTTTGTTAAAATAATTACTATTAAGTATTCATTGAAAATATTAAAGTTTAATTTAATTCTTCATAAAAGTATTTTATAAATTAACATTAATAATATAATTTATCGTTGAAGATTGTCATTATTATTATTATTATTAATAGAAGTAAAGTTTATAATTTATACTTAATAACTTTAAATAATTAAATTTGATATATGAATTATAGAAGAAAAATTGAATTATTTTTCATTATTAATTCGAACTTGATATATTACAAATAAAAATCACATAAAAATGGATGAGATAGGAAACAAACAAAAACCAAAACAAAATAGATGACACTTTATACGGTGATTAAGTTTTTGCCTTTTTATCATAACAATAAGAGTTGTTCATGTTACAAATTATATCATTCGTTATGGTATTGTATAAATTATTGATATGAATAAACTATTCAACCTTACCCCACTATTTTTCAATAATATTTCTTAAACTCTAATATTAGAAAATATGAGCTACATTGTAATCAATCTTCAAGTTAACGACCTTGTTATTGTAAACATGAAAGCGACGTCAATTTTCTAATTTGGTGATTTCTTTTCAAACTTCATGATCTAACACTTGGATGACTTTCTAAAACAAGTTAGTTCATGTATGGAAACACCATTTTTCTTGGGTTAAAAGCATATGTATTATACTAGTTTTTATAGCCGGTGAGTTGCGGGTAACTTAGATTATAATATTTTTTGTTATTGTATTTGATTAACATGATTAACAAAAATGTCAAATTTAGTTCATTAAAAAAAATTATTATTATTCGTAATATATATATATATATATATATATATATATATATATCCAAATTACGATATACAACAAGTGATCTCAAATAAAAACATTTATGGATAGAATAATTCGTGAATAAAATTTTTTATTAATAATTTAAATTTCAAAATCGATAATAAAATGTGTTAATAAATTAGTACTATCAAAATCGATTGTAATCCGTGTGCTAATCCGGTTCACTACGAGTTTGAGTTGGGTTGGATTTGAAAAAAATGTAAGTTTTTTATATGGACTAGTTTTCAACCCGGTTCACTTAGAACCCGGCTCACCGGATTGAACCCGTAGTGGATCGGGTTGAACCTGTGGTGAGCCGGGTTGGTTCACCAACCCACCTAATTTAATTTAATTATTTATTATTTTTGTGAGTCAAAAAGTGTCGAGTTGACAAGCTAATAAATTTAAATTTATTGAGGAGTTTATTTTTATTAATAAAAATACATTAGTAGTAAAAATATTTGTAGTGATAGATGAAAAAACATCAACCTACTGTTTTGTTGAGCGAAACAATGGTCTAAATTAAAGTGTTTCTTTGTATTCAAAGAGTCGTTACTTGATTAATACAACATTTAACCATTTTTTTTCTCTCACTGTGTTCATGTGTAAAATAAAAATAGTCATAAATGCCATTGGTGCACGTGTCAAAATGCCATTGGTGCACGTGTAATTCATTTTCAGAAATTAATTTGACGTGGAAAATGAAGATTCAGAGCGCGGGTTTGAAGTTTTGGGGGTCATTTGTGGTTTTCAGAATTTGAATTTTTAGGGTTTGGTAGAGAGAGAAACAGAAAAGTAGTGAGATAGCACCGTGAGAGAGACTCCGTCTTCGTCTTCGTCGTACCCAGCCACCCTTCTAGGCGTTTGACGTCTGCAATCGGCCGACGCGGTTGCTTGCTTGGAGTGCAGAGGTGCTTTGGTGGCCGGTTCTTCGATTGTACCAGAGCATTGCGGTGCTTGCCGGACCGCCGCCTGTGGGAATATTTCTGAACTGTAGACAGACTTGGAGTGCAGAGGTGCTTTGGTGGCCGGTTCTTCCACTGTACCGGAGCATTCCGGTGGTCGCCGGACCGTTGGCTGTGGTAATATTTCCGAACCGTAGATAGAGTCCGTCGACCTCTCTCCCCAGCCCGCCATCGAGTCTTCTTTCGACTCCTTTGATTCCGTCGAGCGTCGCGGTTTCTTGGCGGTCGGAGTTCCGCCGGAGTTTCGCCGGCTTCCCGTGTTGTCTGATTCCTTCACCGACGCGTTTTTAGCTGCCGCTGTTCCAAGAGGAGCGACCCACCCAGTCCGTCTTCCGTGTAAGGTCCCTGGCCTTTTGTTAGGGTTTTTTTCCCCCGTCGATTGTATTTTCGTTGAATTGGCGTAGATGGATTGCTCAAAAGAAGGAGGTTATAAGAATGTAAGTACATAAAATGTTTTGAAAATTGATTTGTTTGTTTGAAACTGAGTTTTTTGATTGTTTATATTTTGAAATTGAATTGTAGTTGCGTTTGCGGGTTTGGTTCGATACAAAAGCGATAGTCAACATTAATGGTATACTTTGAGAATTGATAGGACACATATCGGGGAGACTCCATTCAAGTGGTGTCTTTATATGAACATCCCAATTAAGTTATGCACTCCGCTGTTGAAGGAAATGGTTAGACGTTGGGTTGGGCGCAATGAATGTTTTGTTTTGAAGCAACAAATGGTACCATTTACAGTTGGCGATGTTTGCATGGGTCTAGGGTTGGGTGTTGGTGGTTTAGATGTCAAATTTGATGATAACTTTGGTGATATTGTTTGTGAACAATTTTGTTCAAAGTCATTTAGTGTAAAAGATGTCACACGTAGGATAAAGTTTATAATACAAAATAATGACATGGATGTTGATTGCGTGTGTCGTTTGTATATTTTAGTTTGTTTTATTGTTTTTTACTTTCCTAGACATTCAAAGGCAGTTAGTAACATGTCTTTTACAATATTAGATAACATTGATAATTTGTACCAATATAACTGGGCAAAAGCTGTACACACATTTGTGGTAAATAGTTTAGGAAATGCGTCAAGGATGATAAGGCAACGTCACATAAAGGACTCCGTAGGCCTAAGTGGCAATGTTGCAGTGTTGCAGGTAATAAATTTAAATATTGTTTTAATTTTAATGTGGATGGAATTTGTTTATTAATTTGATTATTGTTTTGGTTAATTTATGTTTTATAGCTTTGGGCCGTTCAACGTTTGGGTTTAACGGATGGTCCACATCACATTGTCTTCCCGAGAATAATAAAATGGTCTTTGGTAAGGTTAAGGTCAAACAAAATAGAAGTCTTGTTTAAGAAGAAGGATGTAAGTTGGTTGTAAATTTTGTGTAAAAATTTATTGAATATGTAATACATGAATTGTGTTTTGTGTCATTTACTGATTAGTTATATTTGGATGTTTATAGATATGTTGGGAGTGGTTTTTGCGTGAGGAGGACCGCCAGAACCCAATCATTCGTGCAGCCCTTCAGTTGGATGAAGGGCCAATACCACAAGATGGTGGACATGATTTAGGGATGAGTTGGGAAGAAGTGGTGATGAAGAAAATTGAAGACAACCAACGAAAAATGGTTGAAATGAAGAAAGAGTTAAAAACTTTGGCTGCCATGGTAGGTGCTGGCAAGGAAGAAACAGAGCAACCTTCTTTTTTTCATGAGGGTGGAACATGTGGTGTTGATGTTGATGTTGATGTTGATATTGATGTTGAACATGATGATGGTGACGGTGATGACGTTGAAGGTGATGATGGTGGTGATGACGTTGAAGGTGATGATGGTGAAGGAGATTATGGTGATGTTGACAGTGAAGCACATGAGGGAGGCAAATGTTTAGTAACAATGATTTGTAGTTATGCGGGTGGTTGTTTGGAGGAAGAGAAGGACGACGTTGAGGGAGCTTTGGATGTTGCACCTCTTGTAGGTATTTATTCACGACAACATCGGAATGAGGATGTCAATTTGTTGAATGTGAATTCAAACTACTTGTACCACCGGGTTAAACTTCCTTGGAGGTAATGAGTTTTATAATTGTTATGTTTTGAAGTATTGTTTTCAATATTGTGATGATGCAAGATGATGAGATATATGATTATTTTGTTGAAAGGGTTGTTTCTGAAATATGCGGTCAAACATTTTGCACCCAGGAGTGTCATTCTTTTGGACCTAGGAAGCAGCTTGGCAACATGGTAATAATGAAATTTGGTGTGGTTATTGTTGTTATATTTTATAGGTTGGTTGGAAAATGTTTTATGCACAAGTTGTTGGTTTTGAAAGAAGTACTGGAGTAGTTAAAAAAATATGTTTTAGTCCATTATATTCGGTTGGTAAAAATAATTGTGATGTTATGTTGTATAAATTGTATTCACATGACAAAAGAAAGCTAACTATGTGATTTACTTTCAGACCCATGTTTTGGTTAACTCAAGAAAGAAAATGATTAATCGCAAAGTTTGGACATTTAATGAGTACTCTAACTACTTCGAGTCCGAGATGATTGGATTTGATGACATTGTTAATGCTCAATTTGTCAGTGCAGTCAGATTTCATACAATGTACTTTGATTGTATGTTGATGTTTATTATTTCTACATTTGTTGAGACTTATTTTTTGTAATGTAGTTGTTTGTCCCAATTATCCATGATGGTCATTGGTGGTGCTACGTTGTCGACATTCCATCACTTCAGATGTTTGCATTGGACTCTTTTGGGCATAAAAGAAAAGAACAAAAAAAGATTGACAATCTTATTGTATGTGTAGAATTAAAGTTTAGTTTGTGATTATAAAATGATACAGTTGTTTGGATAGTGAAGGGGACTATGTTGTTTTACAGGCACAAAATCTTGCATTGTTTTTTGGACATTTGTTGCATGGTTCCGAAGAAAAGACACTGTCGTTGGAGGTAGAATACTTGCAGACTCCAACCCAACCAAACTTGTAAGTTTGTAATGTAAATTTTTGTTAATGTCATATTTTATTGTTTCATTGATGTATTAAATATGAATATTGTTTTGTTGGACTTTGATGGTTGTAGATTTGATTGTGGAATAATCGTTTTAAAAGTGATGGAGTTGTGGGATGGCATTGAGAAATACGAAGGCAACACAATGCCCACTTATACAACTATAAGTTGTAAAAATGGTCATCTTGGGGAGCTTTGATAGAAGTGGTGCATTTTTTGATATGTTGTTAATTTTTGTGTTTGCAGGAGGAACTGCAACAAGTTAGGGAGAAATACGTTTGTGATTGGATTTTGGACGTCGATAATGCGCGGAGGAACCAAGTGTTGCAAGACTTAGGCATTGTGTAGCCTGTTAGAAAATAGTAATTTTTTTGATGTTATAAGTGGGTTGCTTTTAAAATTTTGAAAGTGTTGATGGTGATTGAACATACTTGAAGTTAAAGATGTTGACAGAAAAGTAGTTTTTAATTTATTGTTAATGACATTTGAAGCAAAGAATGTCAAATATTTACAATGCTTGCACTCCAGTATCCACTAAAACTGCTTGTCATTAGTAATGAAATGGTATATGTACAGGGTTGCATGTAAAGTGTGCAGGAATTTGTTAATTAATAAAGTGTCATGATGTTAGTTAACCTTGTTGTGCAACAACTTACTCTGAAGTACCCCGTTATTTTGTCTTTGGTACCACTTTTTTCGTACAACACCATTTTGTCGTGTGTGTTCAAAAGTTGTACCTAAAGTACCCAGTTATTTTGTCGTTGGTAACCGTTTATTTCCTTAACCATTAATTGTAGTAACTAAGGTTAGTTTGCACCTTAATTGGTAATAACTAAACTAAAAATTGGTTCCACATGAATTTTGAAGTGGGGAAAATTATGACAAAGAATTTAGGCAGCAATAAAATTGTGGGGTGGGTTTGGTTGACCTCTGTGTGCAAAATCATTATGTAAAGTACCCACTTTTTTTGTCCTTGGTTCCAGTTTTTTTTACAATCAGTGTATGCAATGAAAAATGTGTGGTGATATTTGTTGACCTTTGTGTACAAAACTTGTAACTGAAGTAACCACTTATTTTGTCCTCAGTAACCGTTTTTTACCAGGAAACTCATTTGTAGTACATGAGGTTCCTTTGGCACTTATTTGTCAATTAATAA
>JAHCHA010013424.1:705049-796119 GCA_027742795.1 Vigna hirtella
TAAACTAATAATTTGTTCCACATGAATTATGTAGTGGACAAAGTTTTGACAAACAGACTAGGCAGTGAAAAATGTGTGTGGTGGTTTGCTTGACCTCTGTGTAAAAAACCTGTAACTCAAGTACCCATTTATTTTGTCATTGGTTCCGGGTTTTTATGAGGACCTTTATTTGTTGTACATGAGGTTCCTTTGACACTTAATTATCAATTAGTTAACAAAGAATTTGTTCCACATGAACAATTAAGTGGAGAAATTCCACATGTCAATTAACAAATTTAATTTCAACAACCATGCTTTATCACGAAATGAAGTACTAATTCCACAATCTATTCCTTTCAACAACCATGATCCAACATCAACAAAAACATCCTTCAAAATAAACATCTTCAACATCCAAACTTCATTTCAAATAACTATGTCTCATGTCCATACAAACTTCAGTTCAACTACCTTGCTCTATCATCATCAAAAACATACACCTAAACGAAAATTATGACCTTGGTCATATTTTCCCAATGTTTTCAAAATCAATCAACTTTGTCAACAACGTACCATACATCATAACATTAAGTACCACTTACATTTTCTATTGTAATACAACTTATTGAACTACTCATTATTTTCTTCTACCATCTGTAGTATAAGGACTCCTTTTTACCACACTCTTAATCCGTATTCGGGGTTGCGCTTTCATACGATCGTACATTGTGCTTTGTTTCATTATAGAACGACCTTCAAACACCGGAGTTTGCTGCTGATGTTCATCCGGTGTACTTTGACAACGATCTTCCATAAAATCTTCTCCGTTATCTTCATTTTTGGCTTCAACCAACTTTCTTATATCATCAATAGTACTTTGCATGTCCGCAATCACTTGTGTTTGTTCTCCTACAACAGAAATCAATTTTTCCTTATCTCCTCTATTTTGCTTCTTAAATGGAACACCATATTTCTGAACAACATCTTTCACCATTCCATAACATAGCTCCTCTTGAGACACACCAACATCAATAACAGCCTGCAATGTCATTAACAAATTTGATTTCATAAAACACAAAACGTAATTTACTTTGCACCAACAAATTCTTCCAATAAACAACTACTCACCGATCCCTTTGCCAATGCATTTTTTATAAACTTCTCCCCAATATTGATATCAATCCAGTTCAATAACCTTGGGAATTTTGTTACCCGGGTACTGTACATTGACTTCGATGTCACAAAATGGTGACAAAACCATACCTTCAAATTTTTAATCCATCAACAATGACATTAAAAATCATGGAAAACGTTAAATAATCAGCGTCTTTCATTAACAATTACATAACAAACATGTACCTGCAACAGGTAAGCACAGCCTTCAACATGAAAATTACTTTTCGTTGATTCATTCTTCATTGTTGTTGAAGCACTACGCACACTTCCAACAAAGTGCTCAAACACTAAACTACCCCAATTGTACTTACCCACACACCCCAACTCCCAAACAACGTCAAACAAAATTGGAAATACTACTCCACTTCGATTGGGAACCAAGAACTCTGATATTCCTACCAATATATACAAGCTGCAAAATTGTTCTGTTGGAAAATTTTCATGTTCCTCTAACAAAAACTCATATATCATGCTCACATCTACTTTCCCATTAGGGAAGTACTCCGTACAAACACTACAATGCCCAACTTTATTTAAATCTATCACTTCACTAACAACAGGCAATCCTAAGGACAAACATACATCAAATTCAGTAAACTCAATAACTTTGTCACCAAAATAAAACCCACCAATGTTATCTACCCATCGACCACATAAATTAGATAAAAAATTTCTACCTATCTTAATACAATCTGGCAAGTATAACAACCACCAAAATACAGTATTCTCAATGTAATCCTTCTGTTCAGAAGTCAACCGTTTGTTCAAATCACCTATGAACTTGGTTCTGCAAAAGTGTCTAAACACTAACTGCATACAAAGTCATGCTTACTACTTCAATACATCAAAAATTCAATACATAAAAACTGTAAATATATGGAAATGAAATACAACCCTACATACCTTGTTCCTCCTAGGTGGACCTTTACTCTGTTCACCAATTTCCTCCATCACACTGCACCAAGAACAAACAACGATAAATAATATATCAATAACACGCATAAATAAATGTTACCAAAAATCACTCACAACAGTAAACAAACAAAGCAAACCAACGCCTTCAATCTAACGGCCACACTCCCATGCAATACGTACCCAGTACAACCCACACAAACACCTAAAACGACACCGAAACAGTCACAACGCGTCTGGGTGGGTCGCTCCTCCTGGAACAGCGGCAGCTAAAAACGCGTCGGTGAAGGAATCGGACAACACGGGAAGCCGGCGAAACTCCGGCGGAACTCCGGCCGCCAAGAAACCGCGACGCTCGACGGAATCAAAGGAGTCGAAAGAAGACTCGATGGCGGGCTGGGGAGAGAGGTCGACAGACTCTGTCTACGGTTCGGAAATATTACCACAGCCGACGGTCCGGCGACCACCGCAATGCTCCGGTACAGTGGAAGAACCGGCTACCAAAGCACCTCTGCACTCCAAGTCTATCTACGGTTCGGAAATATTCCCACAGGCGACGGTCCGGCGACCACCGCAATGCTCCGGAACAGTCGAAGAACCGGCCACCAAAGCACCTCTGCACTCCAAGCTAGCAACCGCGTCGGCCGATTACAAACATCAAACGCCTGGAAGGGTGGCTGGGTGCGACGAAGACGAAGACGGAGTCTCTCTCACGGTGCTATCTCACTACCTTTCTGTTTCTCTCTCTACCAAACCCTAAAAATTCAAATTCTGAAAACCACAAATGACCCCCCAAAACTTCAAACCCGCGCTCTGAATCTTCATTTTCCACGTCATATTAATTTCTGAAAATGAATTACACGTGCACCTATGGCATTTTGACATGTGACCCGTGTCAAAATGTTGTCAAAACTAGTTGTTGAAGTATCATTTCCCTTTAAAATTTCATTTGTAGAAAGAAAAATGAGTAAAATAAAATTTAGTATTTTTAAATTATATTATAAGTTTATGTACCTTGTTTACTGGTTCTACTTCGAGCCTTTTGTGCTGAACTATGAATTTCCTTTTTATCTTGCACTTCTACTATTAATCTTCATGGTTCCAATACGGTGTTCACCATAAATAAATAAACCTCGAATACTAAAATTCTAGATGCAAGGGTAGTTCATCATTAACATATAAGATATAAATTATGTATATTTTAAATTAAGAGAATTTGAATATTTTAAATTAAATTAACTTTCGATAAATCTTTCTATAAATAGACAGTATTTAATAAATATAATTGGCTAACTGTGCATGTACTGACGTCACCTGTAAAACTTTCTTTTAAATTAGCTAGTTTACATTAATGCAATTTTCGCCCGAGATAATTTACTATTCACGAGGATTGACCAAGACAGATTATATTTGCTTTCAAGAATTTGAAAGTGAGAAAAAACAATAATTTGCGAGTTTCATGATTTTCTCAATTTTCGCTAATTTACTGCGATGTGAAGGTATTTTCAAGAAAGAAGAGAATTTGATTTTAATAATAATAATGATAATAAGGGTTAAATATGTTTTTAATCTCTCAACTATCAAGCGATTTTAATTTTAGTTTCTTTTTCAAATTTTGATACACTTTAATTCTTGTCCTTAAGTAAAAGATAATTTTTCGTCCTTCAAAACCAACGTCGTTAAATTTAATCTGATATGACTAACGATGTGCCAAGTCATTTTTTTTTCTGAAACGTGGTGATCTCTTCAGTGTTCAGGCAGTGAGACTTCTCTCTTGTTCATCTCCATCATCCTCTTCAAACATAATGAAAAGATTCAATCTTGCGCCAAAATCGAAACACCCACTTACACAACCAGTGACAATTACAAAGGAGGGATCAGAGAGATATACCTTAGACAAGAAAGGGAGATCAAAACCCCATTTGCGAAGAACCTGGTCTCCTAACACATCATGGTTCTCGAAAAGCCACGACTTAAAGGGAGACCCCATTGGAGGCCAAGAAAGAAGATCAAAACAACCTCATTTCCCAAGCAAACCCTTATTTCACACCTTGATTCGTCTTCTACAATCAATATAGAGAGCATAAACAATAATCAAAAACTCGTCTGATACATACACATAGATACTAAACAGGAAATTTCTTACATATTAATAATAATGGACATTCAAAATGACAACTTATTCAGATAGTGCTTTGATTTTATGTCTTCATAGGCATCTCATGCATGACATTTAATGGGGATATCGACACTATGGTTTGAATATATTTTTTTACATACATAACTGAAAGGAATTCATTATGTGATAAATTGTGTTGTACCTTATAATGTACATATATTTAATATCCCATGTCAAATTTTAAGTTTACTTTATTAAGGGTCTCATCATGATTTTTTTTATTATAGGTAAAATAATAATAATAATAATAAAAGTCATTTAATTTTAGTATAAAAATAAAAATATTTATGACTAAATTATATACCGTAAAATATATTATATAAACAAAAATATTACTAAATTATATACTACAAAAAATATTATATAAACAAAAATATTTCAGTATCTTAAAAAACTATTGTATTAATTATTTATTAATTTTACTATTTCAAATAATTTTTACCAAAAAATATATCACTTATAAATATAATTTTATATTACTATACCATTATGTGCAATTTGGCAATTTTTATTTTCTATGTATCAAATCACTACTTTTAATTTATTACATGAGTCAAATTTTTTCACAAACTTTCACAAAATTATTTACAAACTTTACTTTTTAAATCATCTTTAAAAGTACTAAAAAAATAGCACACACTTTATCCTCAAATTCATCTACTCAGTGTCTCTCAAATATTTTCTCAAAAAAAACATAGCCTAAAACTTATTGCTTTAAAGTTTGTATTTACCTCACACAGATTGTTCTGCCTACACACAAAGTACTTTGATAAACGATCATAACACATTCTTATAATCTTCACTGAAAAAAGATTTACCTTGAGTCCTTTAATATATTGTTTGTGTGTAATGTGTTTATGATGGGTTATTATATGATATTTTTTATTACTTACCCTTGTATGTTGTGGTTGTGTTTTCCATCTGCGATGATCGTACTTGTATGAAAATAGATGATATTGCAGATAAAGTTGGACTGGAATAGCTCGATGAGAGAGATAGAAAATAAAACTTATGGGGTTTTATATATATATATATATATATATATATATATATATATATAATTTTCTTATTTATATGTGTTTGAGTGTGTTATTTTAAAGAACAAATAAGATTTGGTATGTTATAATGTATGAACTTATGATATGTGTATGGTTTATTTATCTTATGTATTGTATAAAAATTGTTTCATAAAATTCATAATCCAAGATAATTTTTTTACTTGACAT
This sequence comes from Vigna hirtella, assembly GCA_027742795.1. NCBI lineage: Eukaryota > Viridiplantae > Streptophyta > Magnoliopsida > Fabales > Fabaceae > Vigna > Vigna hirtella. The sequence goes on from JAHCHA010013424.1 coordinate 710,522, forward strand.
CCTATTTGGAGAGTTACAAATACTCCTAATTATTTTCTAGTTCCTTGCAATTTGAAGTTCAAAATAAAATATCTATGTTTAAATTTTAAATATTATTAATTTAGTCTATTTTTTATCTATGCAACTTTGTTTAAGTGATGTATTATAATATTTATTGGTGTATAAAAAAATATTTCATTAGAATTTATAAAAGGGAATTAAATAGATATTTGAAATATTTTTAAACATGTTGTTTTCTTTTTATAATCTTTTAAAAGTATTTATTAACTTTACTAGTTTTGTTTTGTTAACATTTAAAAAAGTAATAGACATTTGATTATCATGATTCAATAATTATTGTATAATTATTTTGAAAAATATTCTTTCACACACTTAAATTTTTTATATCCTTACTTATTTTTTACTCTCTTCTTTCTTGAAAAAATATAAAATATAAAAATTTACACTTTTATGACCATTTTACCCTTATACTTTGTGTCAAATGAATATAAAAGTGTGTCATGTACATTACTCAATTATTTTACTTTTATGCAATTGATATTTGGTATTCCAATTTAAAATTTATACAAATATAATTTCTTTATATTTATTTATCCTTAAGACACGAGAATATGTTCTCTCATATTTAATATTGGATAATATCATGTTTGATTTGTCATGATTTTTATTTTTTTTATAAAAATTAAGATTGATATTGAAACAATAAAAAAACGTGTATGTATCAGTATATCTTTACTCGGTAAAGATGAGGATAAGACAAAAAATTTATACTCCTCCAATATAGTGATGAAGATAAAATTTTACTTTAAAGATAAAGATTGATAATGAAACTCATATTTGTCTCGTTCCATTGTCATCCCCAAATTTTATCAATTCTTTTTTCCTATAAAAATTATCATTGAGGATCAACTTTATATCTAAATGTGAGAATTTGATTTTCCGTTATTCACATGTCATTCATCATGTAAAAATATTAAAAAATATATAAACTAAAAAATAATTAGCACAATTAGAGAAATAAATTATATGGACCATCACTTATCAACAACTCAATTATTTGATTAATGAAGGAGTAGTTGGTCCATTCCCGCATAAAAATTACGATTTAGTTTTGTTGGTCTATCCCGGATAATGATTTGGTTTGTGAATCTGATTAATTCACATAAACAAAATATTAACAAAAAATTATATATAAATGTTGTAACAATAATTTTGTTTTCATGGTTGACATATTTGTTGTACCCTATGATATAAAATTGAAAAAATTGAAAGAAACCAAGTAAATATTAAATTAATATATATACCAAAATAAATATGTCAAAAGCTAATGAAAAACTACAGTAATCAATACTAAATACAGGTAAGAGAGTTGGCTTAGGATTAATGCATGAAGTAAAACAAAAGAAAATTAAACTATAATGACATAGGAATTAAAATAAAGTAAGTTTATTGTTATGACTTATGTGGTGATGAACCTAAGCGTATCAACACTTTTTTAGGCAAACTAATGGGCTGGCCTATGTGGCTCGCTCCAAATTATCATCTGTAACTCAAATTTCTCTTTAGTTATTAAAAAGAACTTTCAATCAACTATCAATAATTTTACATTGAAAGTGAAAGATATGTAACAAATTCAGGATCAAATCAATGAAGTCAACAAAATAAAAACTCTAAAACAAAACAATTAAATTTTGAAACACACTGAGAAGCACACAATCAAGAAATGTGTTAAATCAAAGTGAGTAAAACTATGAAAGTTAAGAATATGACCAAGAAGAATGAAGAATAATGGTTGAAAGTTTTACGTCGATTAAAGATAAGACCAACTTAAAATATATAAGTGTTTGTAAATATTATCTTACAAATTAATTTATTGATTAGATTTAAAATTCATTTCTTAACAATGATTTAAGTAATAATAGAAAATTGAAAAATAAAATAAAATAAAGAAAAATAAGTTGTAAATAATAAGTCGAGATTACTGAAAGAGATAAAACTAATTTGAATATCCAATAGAAAACTCAATCAAAGATAAATTTAAGTCTCAAGAAATAGAGCATGTACGATATATTGTTTTTAGTCTGTTGTTTCAATTTCTCAATACTTAAATTCAAGTTTAAAAGAATTTGTAAAACACTTAACTCCGAGTTTTGTAATCTCTAAATTTAATTCTAAAATCAATATCATTTTAACAATTTATCTCATAAGACTATATCTGACGATTAGAAATAAAGAAAAATAAGAATTAAAAGAAAAATTAGGAAGAAGAAGCTCAAATAAAAGGAAGCTAAACGAAAATAGTAAAGATGGAAAAAATGACAAAGTAGTATTAGGCACAACATCAATCTCTAAAACACCAAGACTTGAACGACAAACACGCATGCACTCAATTTTCAATTCCTCACCCTATCATGTAGTATCAAAGGACTGAATTTTTTAATGCCATTAAATTCTTTGTTTTTTATCAAATTTTGTTGCATAATTCAATGATGCAATGAATTCAATTTGAAAACTACCGCTATATCTCCTTCAATTATCCACATTATCCATCAAATCACATGGATTACAATTCTCGCTGATGCTATAATGAAGAAAAAATGGACGAGGAGAGAAAATTTTACCACTTTGAATTTTGAATTTCAAAACTAAAAATCAAAATCTCTTAAGAAAGTCTCCCGTAATAAGGAAAATAAAACATATTATAATGTGTTACTACCGAGAGCGGACAACCGACCGGGAAGGGTTTAGAAAGTGCCGATCGGGTAAAAGCAAAGCTAATATATCTGATCGGGTGTCTAAGCATGATATGTCCGATCGGGTTATGATATGTCCGATCGGGTCTCTTAAGAGCGATACGACCAGTTGGGCGAACACCTAAAACTATGGGCTGGAGACAGCAGTTGAAGGCTCATGAATGACTAGTTAATGAAGTAATGGTCATTGTCGAGTATTTAAGATGCGCATTGAAAGCCATTAAAAGGTAAATTAATGGGAAATATTCTCTGAAATCATATAAATAGCAGTCAAAGGAGAAGGTAAACTCTCTGTTCTTTGATAATTATATAGACTTGCAAGAGCCCATTCTGACTTGAGCGTCGGAGTGTTTGCTGTAGGTCAACCCATTTGCACTGATACCGAGCGCACAGGAGGCTAGAGGAGAAGGACCGATCGGACGAGGAAGAGTGTTTCCGGACGGAGGTAGCAGGAGCTTTCCCCGGTCCCATTCAGCAGAAACATTTTGGCGCCCACCGTGGGGCCGAGGATCGTTGAAGACAACCTTTACGACCGTAAGGATGGAGCAGGACCCGGCAGCGTTTTTACAGGAGATGAGAAGGAGAATGGAGGCAATGCAGGCGGAAATTGAAACCCTTAGGGCGGAGCGCGATGCGGCCAGAGGGGCGCAAGCTAATCGTCCATTTTCTGCTCGTGCTCAGACGTCACCAATTGTAGAGATGCCAGAAACCGAGCCGGACTCAGAAGACGACACAGACCCCATTCCTGATAGTTATTATCAGGGAGAGGAGCAGAGTGAGGCCGGCTCGCGTCGAACTGCAAACCGTCCGGCCCCGGCCGGTCGGGCTAGAGCGTTGCATCCGTTCACAGTAGTGATCATGGAGGAGCAGATTCCGGATAGAGCGTTCCCGGCCTTGGAGAAGTATGATGGCTCGGGGGATCCGGAGGAGCATTTGAGATCGTTTGTTGACGCGATGACCATCTACTCCCCCAGGGAAAATGTGTGGTGCAGAGTTTTTTCTCTGTCAATAAAAGGAGAAGCTTTGGCTTGGTTCCACTCGTTAAGACCTCGGACCATTAACAATTTTGCCACCTTGAGAGATATGTTCGAACGACAGTTTTCGGCGGGTAGAGTGCGAAATCTGACGTATCTAGAGTTGACCAACATAAAACAGGAGAAGGGAGAGAGTCTTAGGGATTTCATGGACAGGTTCAATAGAACCGCTCGGCAAGTATGGGGGGTAGGCAAAAAGTTTACCATTAGTACTCTGGCTACCGCGTTGAGGCCTTCCCCATTTGCCGATAACCTGTTCGCAGAACCCCCATTAACCCTAGACGAGTTGCAAGAGAGGGCCGCTCGGTTCATTAGAATAGAAGAAATGAGGGCGGTCCAGAGAAGACAGCAAGAGCAAGGCACGAGTTTGGGGCAGGAGAAAAAGGAAGGCAAGAAACCGTTCGTTCCGGGCGAACGGCCGAAGGGACAGAAGTTCAGAGATGGCCCGAAGGGGGGTAGGTACGAACGGTACACCCCGTTGAATATGCCCAGGGCAAGGGTGCTGGAGGAAGCCCTGAGTGCAGATTTGATAAAGGTAAGACCTTCCCGGTCATCACCTAAAGCAGATGGAACTAAACATTGCACCTATCACCTAAACATAGGGCATAACACCGAGGACTGCACGGTGTTGAAGGATAAGGTGGAAGAATTGATTCAAGCGGGTCATCTGAGGAGGTTTGTCAAGGAGGAGCGAAAGACGCGAAGTCCACCCAGAAGGACTAGGGTGGATAAAACTGACAGGAGAGAAGACAGGCGTCCCGACCGCAGGCGGAGCAGAATTCGCAGCCATGACCGATCGCTGCGGGAAACGATCAACACCATCTCTGGCGGATTTGCGGGAGGGTCGTCGGCTTCCGCGAGGAAAAGAAATCTAAGGGAGCTTAAAAGCGTCCACAGGGTAGATGTGAGAAAGCGCTCTATGCCGCTAATCACGTTTACGGATGAGGATTTCCACGCTCCCGATCCGGATGAAGACGATCCGATGGTAATAACGGCAGTCATTGCCCGATATAGCGTTGGAAAAGTATTGGTGGACCAGGGCAGCTCGGTTAACATTCTGTATTGGAAAACATTCCAACAGATGGACATATCCGAAGATGTGATCGCCCCGTACAACGAGCAAATAGTAGGATTTTCGGGGCAGAGGGTTGATACAAGAGGATATGTGGACCTCCGGACATGTTTAGGAAACGAGCGGAATAAGGAGGTGAAAACCAGGTTCTTACTGGTGGACGCGAACACTTCTTACAATGTGTTATTGGGACGACCATGTCTGAACGCGTTCGGGGCAATTGTTTCCACACCCCATCTCACGCTTAAGTTTCCATTGGATAATGGAAATATCAGTACCGTTCGGTCCGATCAGAGGATCACACGGGAATGTTATATGGCGGGGTTGAAGGTTCAACCATCGTCATCAGATCCACCCGGCCGACAGAGGAGAAAACGATCGGAGGTAGCCATGGCAGACTTGGACCCAAGGACTAATACTGACGATCGGATGGAACCGATGGGAGAGACCAAGCCCTTCGGCCTCGGGCAGAAGGAAGAGCAAGTTACCACCATCGGGAGTGAGCTGGAGGAGGATCAGGCCAGATTAATTGGCACTTTGTTGAAGGAAAACCAAGACTTATTTGCTTGGACTGCAGCTGATATGCCAGGAATCCACCCAAGGGTTATGTCACACAAGCTGGCATTATTTAAAGAGGCCCGACCGGTGGCCCAAAAGAAGAGAAGATTGGGGGAAGAGAAGCGATCGACAGTAGCAGTAGAGGTGAAGAAGTTGTTGGAGGCAGATTTTATCCGTGAAATCAAGTACACAACTTGGCTGGCAAACGTTGTGATGGTGAAGAAGATGAGCGGGCAGTGGAGAATGTGTACAGACTTCACGGATCTGAATAAAGCCAGTCCCAAAGATTCGTACCCACTACCAAGTATTGATGCGTTAGTGGACGGGGCTTCAGGGTTCCATGTGTTAAGTTTCCTGGATGCGTATTCAGGATACAATCAGATCCCCATGTTTCCCCCGGACAGCGATAAGACAGCGTTCATCACCGAGCGGGCGAATTACTGCTATGATGTTATGCCGTTCGGGTTGAAGAACGCAGGAGCCACTTACCAACGGCTGATGGATAGGGTCTTTGCTGACCAGATTGGCAGATGCATGGAGGTGTACGTAGATGATATGGTGGTGAGGAGCCGCTCGGTTGAAGACCATGTGAGAGACTTGGCGGAGGTGTTCCACCAGGTTCGCAAGTACAACATGCGCCTTAATCCGACCAAGTGTACTTTCGGGGTGCCGGCGGGAAAATTTCTAGGATTCCTGCTGACAACTAGAGGAATTGAGGTGAACCCCGACAAGTGCAGAACGATATTGGAGATGAGAAGTCCGCAGAAGCTGAAGGAGGTTCAGAGACTGGTCGGGAGGTTGACTTCATTATCCCGCTTTATTCCAAAGTTAGCCGAGCGGATAAAGCCGATAGTGAGAATCATGAAGAAGAGTACGGGTGCTGATTGGGACGACCAATGCGAACAAGCTTTTACCCAAGTTAAAAGCATATTGGTCAACCCACCAGTTATGGGACGACCCGAGGAGGGGCATGCGTTACAACTTTTCCTGGCGGTCTCGGAGGACACAGTCAGCTCGGCTTTGGTGCAAGAGCAGCCTGAGTTCAAGCTTGTATACTTCGTCAGTCGAACTTTGCAACCAGCTGAAACCAGGTACAAGCGAGTCGAGAAGATCACTTTGGCTCTCGTAATAGCAGCACGACGCTTAAGGCCATACTTCCAGAGTTATCAGGTGGTAGTCCGAACAGACCACCCGATCACGAAAATCCTGCGCAAACCAGATTTGGCCGGGAGAATTGTAGGATGGTCTGTGGAGTTGTCTGAATTTGGACTCCAGTTTGAATCAAGAGGGTCGATCCGAGGGCAACATTTGGCCGACTTTGCGGTCGAGTTACCCTGGGAAGAAGAAGGGCATCATGAATGGATCCTCTACGTGGATGGCTCCTCTGAAAAGTCTGGTGGCGGAGCAGGAATTGTGTTGGAAGGACCGGACGGCTTTATGGTGGAGCAGGCAATTGTCTTTCGGTTCAAGATAAGTAATAACCAGGCCGAGTACGAAGCAGTACTGGCGGGGCTCGAGCTGGCTAAGGACTTGGGGGCTGTCTCGGTCAAATGCCGAACGGATTCCCAACTGGTGGTAGGACAGTTAACTGAGAGCTTCCAAACCAAGGATGATCAGCTACTTCGTTATTTTCACAAGATAAAGGCTTAGGTGAATTCTACAAAAATCTGGGAATTAAGCATGTCACGAGCTCGGTGGAGCATCCTCAAACGAACGATCAGGTGGAAGCGGTCAACAAGGTAATAGTCTCGGAGTTGAAAAAAGGTTGGGAGAAGCCAAAGGTCTCTGGGTAGATGAACTCCAGGAGGTCCTATGGGGGTATCGCTGCACGCCGCACGGTACAACGGGGGAAACCCCGTACAACTTAACATACGGAATGGACGCAATGTTAACGGTCGAAGTAGGAGAACCTACTATTCGAAGGGAAGTCCAAAATCTACAAGATAACAATGAGGAGCTTCGCGTGGAGCTTGACACTTTGGACGAGCGAAGAGAGGTGGCTACGATCCGAGCGGAGGCTAAAAAGAGACTATTGGCGAGGCGCTACAACACCAAGGTCAAGCCGCGACAATTTGCTGAAGGAGACCTTGTGTGGAGAAAAACAGCAGAAGCCCGACGAAACCGATCGGCAAGAAAATTAGCTGCAAATTGGGAGGGCCCCTTCAGGGTTGTAGAGAATTTACAAAATGGAGCATACCGCCTGGAGCACCCGACGGGAAAGGCTATACCCAATACGTGGAACGCGTCTCATTTAAAATTTTATTTCAGCTAAGAGCTTTGTACTTATTATTTCATATCAATAATACATTGTTTATCACACGAAATTTTCGTCATGTGTTAACAGCCGAGCGGGTGAGGCAGATTTCTTTTGTGAACTCTCACCTTGGTCTTAGGGCACGCTTCTAGAGAGCTCCTAAGACCTAAACCGAGCGGGCGAGGCAGATTTCTTTCGTGAACTCTCACCTTGGTCTTAGGGCACGCTTCTAGAGAGCTCATAAGACCTAAACCGAGCGGGTGACGCAGATTTCTTTCGTGAACTCTCACCTTGGTCTTAGGGCACGCTTCTAGAGAGCTCCTAAGACCTAAACCGAGCGGGTGAGGCAGATTTCTCTCGTGAACTCTCACCTTGGTCTTAGGGCACGCTTCTAGAGAGCTCCTAAGACCTAAACCGAGCGGAACTCTTACGAGGCAAACCAAGCAGGAAACGAAAAGGCTATGCGCGAAAAGACAAGTAAAACAGGAAAATGCAAGTAAACAGGGACAAAGGCAAAATGGAAGAAGGAACTTGAATTTTTTCATTAATTTCCGAAATTTGTTACAAATAAAGGTTCAAAAGCAGTAAAGTCCTAAGTCTAAACACTTAGGATTGGCGTTCAGCTTCGCCGGTCTCTCCAACCACTTCGACGGTAGCATCGACAGTTTGGCCGACCGGAGGAGAAGATGAGGGGATGTTTATTGGAACCAGCTTGTTATCCACCACCATCATGCTCACGTCAAGGCGGGGATCGTCGGTAGGCACTTGAAAGAGGAGGTTGCATTGGGTGAGGGCCTTGTCAAATCCGAGCACGTGCTCGTTCACCACTTCATCGCCCAACAACTTGACTTCTGCCTCCAACTTGGTTACCTGATCGAGGAGAGAATCCCGTTCGGCCGTCAACGTCGTGTTGGAAGAAGTGGCCTTCTGGAGGTCCAACTTTACATCATCCAGAGACCGTTGCATACGACGCTGAGTAGCGCGAGCCTCGGCCAACAGGGTGCTGGCTTTCTTCTTGTCCTCTTCCGCCATCCGTTCGGTCTCGGCCAGCCGAAGGGTAAGGTCCTGGTTGGCCTTGAAAGTAGAGTCGAACTTTGCTTGGAGCGCTTGAAGCTCGGCGGAAGCAGAGGCTTTTTTCTGGGCGGCATAGGTCTGACACATGGCGGACCGCGCTGTCAACTCCAGAGCCATGTTGGAGGCTTCTTCCTCGGTCATCCCACTGATCAGGGCCTTTTCGTCAGCGAAAAGGTCAAAGTGGATGTGCTTCGCCACCCAAGAGTTTGGGTTCAGCAGACTGGGAGGAGGAGGCCCATCGGGCAGATTCCTCTTGGCGCGCTTGGACTCAGCAGATGTCTCCCGAGCGGCTTTTCGTTTCCCCTTCTCCTTCTTCTTGGGGTTAGATTCGATCGGGGGAACCTGGTCGGGAACAACTTCAACCAGGGGTGGAGGAAGGGAGGCCTGTTGGACTGGCCGAGAGGTCGCAGGTGCAACGACGGTTGATGGGGCATGGGACGAGCTCCCGCCCGGTTTTCTTACTTCGCCCCCCCTTTGAGCGAACAGGCGGGCGAAGGTGCTGTTCTTGGACGGATCCATCTTCTAAAGATAATCTGCAAAGCAGAAGAAAATTCAGATAAGTTCAAATGGCTGCTCAACAAAAGGTGGTCAAAAATAGCTTACCGAACACATTAGAGGGCAGATTCTTGTTGCCCAGAAAACCGATCAAAGCACGGCAGGAAGACTTAGGGGGTAGCTGACAGAGCTGGTTTATCAAGTCCAGGTCCTCGGGAGTCATTTGGGGTTTAGGCCAGGAAAGGACCTTCCGAGCTCTGGTATCCGGTCTCCGTCGGCACGACTTTAAAGAAGTGATTTTTAAAGTCTTTATAGGAGCTATTGTAAAGGGTTAGCAAGTGTTTGTTCCCGACCGTCCGAAGGGAAACCCAAGGCTTGGTCAGGTGAGGCTGTACATGAAAAAAGTAAAGAAAGGCCGCAGGAGTTGGCTTAAGAGCTAAACCGGAGCAGATGGCAGAAAATGCTTGCATGAAAGCCCAACCGTTCGGGTGAAGCTGTGTGGGAGCCAAGTTGAGCGTTCTCAGAACACCCATTTGGAAGTCAGAGAAAGGAAGAAGAACCTTCAAATCTTTGAACATCGTGGCGTAAACGTAGAAGAAGTCGGTGGGATAGTGTCCCCGATCGTGGCAGACGCGCTCGGTCCTCTGACAGATGGCCAGTTTAAAATGCCTGGCGTCTTCGGCCAACTTGACAAAACATATGTGGTTGATTAAGTTGCGGAAAGCCTGGCGATCATAGAAAGAAGAGGGAATTTGCCTAACTTCATGAGGCACCCAGTCGTAGCCTGGAACAGGTGGCCAAGCTCGGGGCTTCCCATCCCAAGCGCCGGTTGAGTCCACGTGGATAGCAACTTCGTCAGGAGCATCACTGTCAACCAAAAGATCGGAGGAATTCCCCGAAGGAGAGGCCCTAGCGTCGGGACCGGTAAATGCAGCCAGGGATGAAGATGGACTGGCATTGTCATCGTCAGCATACCCCCTACCCTCGTCGCCGGAGAAATCAGAAGACATGGTTACCTGAGACGCGGAGGACGAAAAGAGCAGAGGAAGATTCAGAGGAAGGAGAGGCTGGCAACGGTGAGGAGATGGAAGTAAAAAATTAGGGTAAAAGTTTGGGTATTTATACCAAGATTAAAACCGACTCAACTGGTAAATCTGAAGCGTCAAACGTCAGGAGATCTGACGGTCTGAGGGACGTGACGGTTCAGTGATAGAGGGATCTGACGGTTAAGGCGGTAAGACGTTTCGTTTTTCACATTTCCCGCCTAAAAGTTACAGTCGTGACTTTACAGTTCTCACCAGAGCAAGTGTTAGTGTGTTAAAGACTGTTAGACAGAGAAAGAGAAAGGTCAAACGCAGGTCACTTCAAAACCCTACGCAAAAGTATTTTTGCTAGGGCTTGGGGGACTTGTGTTACTACCAAGGGCGGACAACCGACCGGGAAGGGTTTAGAAAGTGCCGATCGGGTAAAAGCAAAGCTAATATATCCGATCGGGTGTCTAAGCATGATATGTCCGATCGGGTTATGATATGTCCGATCGGGTCTCTTAAGAGCGATACGACCAGTTGGGCGAACACCTAAAACTATGGGCTGGAGACAGCAGTTGAAGGCTCATGAATGACTAGTTAATGAAGTAACGGTCATTGTCGAGTATTTAAGGTGCGCATTGAAAGCCATTAAAAGGTAAATTAATGGGAAATATTCTCTGAAATCATATAAATAGCAGTCAAAGGAGAAGGTAAACTCTCTGTTATTTGATAATTATATAGACTTGCAAGAGCCCATTCTGACTTGAGCGTCGGAGTGTTTGCTGCAGGTCAACCCATTTGCACTGATACCGAGCGCACAGGAGGCTAGAGGAGAAGGACCGATCGGACGAGAAGGAGTGTTTCCGGACGGAGGTAGCAGGAGCTTTCCCCGGTCCCATTCAGCAGAAACATAATGCCTAATGAAAAACCATTAAAGAAATTAAAAAAGAAACAATTATTGTATCCTCTATAAAATAAGCTTTTCACTCTCATTTTGTCTTTTTGAAAAGTCTCTACCAAACTAAAGCTTGTCTCACATTTTCATCTACCCAATTTCGACCATTTCTTTTTTGACGCATTAATTGTACAAATATGGTCTACCAAATGACACTGTGATTTGTGAAGACGTATTTTAACAGTGTCATTACAGAAAAAATATATATCCAAGTTTGTTTCTTGTGTGGATCAGATGCTTCACGATCGAAGAGGTTTCTTTTTCGGAGGTATTTTTTATCTAAAAAGTTGAAAAACTGGTAATTATTTTTACTATTAATCTCAGCAAAATGACAGGTGTGCTGAGAAAATAAGATACTTAAACAAACTCCTTTTCAACCTATTTATAATTTTCTAAAATAATTTTTAAATTCACAAATTAATTATAATTGTCTTATTAATAATAGACGTTATATATTAATAATTTTAATTTATTAAATGATATTTAACTTAATTAATACAATAATTATTTTTTTTTAATTTTGATTATTATTTAATAATTTTTTTGTATTTTAACTTCAATTATTTTCTCATTATTTTTCTTTATACTTAACTTTAATAGTCCATCACTTTTAATTTTATATTAATAAAATTTAGATGTGCGTATATGGGTTTACTTTTCTGTGATAACAAAAAAAAAGATGAAATTATTATTGTTATAATTATAAAAGTAAATATAACTTATTTTTATAAGTTTATTATAGATAATTATTTTAATTTAAAAAATATTTAAATTTAAAAAAGAGAGTCAAATATCAAGTATTGTTTTAAAAAGTCACTTAAAGGTAAATTTAGTAAAGTATTATTTTAATTTAAAAAATAGTTACTTAAAGGGTAAAAATAGAAAACAAATGTATACACCAAAATGAGAAATCCATTTTATATGATAGTATAAATTATTCGTTTTTAAATTAATATTTAATAATAATTTAAAGAAGTCAATTTATGAATTTTAAGTTTAATATAATTTATATATTTAAAAATAAATACGTTTTATAAAGTTAAATATACAAATAAATTCCTATAAGCATACACATAACACCGCAATGAAACAAACAAACATTAGGTAAGCTCTCAGCTTAAATTTCCCTAAATATATCAAGCATAAGCTCCTTTTTTAATGAAAATATTTTCACTAGTTTTTTTAAGGTTTTAGACACTTTTTTTTTTTAATTTCTTGTGTGTTTAAATTTATGCTAAAATTAAATTTAGCATTTTAAAATAAATTATCAACAATTAAAAGTAAATTTTTTTACAACATAAAATATTTCTCTTGGATATAAAATAGAATTTGTATATTTGAGGAAATTTAATTATCATGAATTATAATTACAATATAATAAAAATTATTTATTAATATCTTTTCTAAATCAAGTTTTTCTTTAGATATTTTCTCTTAATATTTTATATATTTTAAGGTTTACTTTTCTTTTCAGTTTTTTATTCATTTTGAAAAAGTATTAATAACTAATATTAATCTTGTATCGTAATATTAAAATCTTATGAGTACGCCTAAAGATATTTATTTATTAAAATATAATTTATCTAATACAAGCATTTATTATAAATTTTAGTTTTATAAAAATTAATTTATTATATGATTTAGGATTGAGATGCCTAGCCATTCCAGAATTTAGATATTATTAATCCAAATTTACTAATATTCTTATTCTTAGTGGTAGATGATATGTAGTAGGATTGGTTTTTACGTGAATATTCATCAAAGTTTCATAATAACTAATATGAATAAGACAATAGCAGAAAAATATTATAAAAATAAAGAATTGGTTTTAGAATTGTCTAATACATTACTTGTGTGAAACTTTAATTATGTGTTGGAAGTATTCGATTTTTTATTATGATTCTAAAACAAATATAAAAAGTATCAGTTTATACGGGTTGTTTTCAATACAGGTATATACATGTTATCACAACATGTATAAAAAGTCTAAAATATACCTAGTGCTGTCAGAAGATATATAAAAAACCACTTTTTGTACTGATTGTAACTAGAATAAATATAAAAAAATGAGGTATTTGAAGATTACGGACAGTAATAAAAGAAATAACACAAAAGGAGAGTGAAAAAAATGGATAAAGATTCAGAACAAGACAAAAGACACAATGGAGACAAGTGCAGGAGAAGAACCTTAAATTTAGAAGAAAAAAAAAACACAAGGAAGAAAGCGGAAACTGAAGAATGAAAAAAAAAAAACATGAAACAATCACAAATTATCACAGTTTAAAATTGAAATTTTCTTTTGAGATTGCACGCCCATCCAAATCCCAAATCAATATAAAATTTGTAACTGTTAAAATAACTAACAGAAATATTTAACTTTATAACGATTTAATATAAATACTAGAAATACACCCAAGAAATATATTTCCTGTACTGAACTAACATTTAATTTTAAAAAGTTATATTATTAGTTAATAAAAAAAATAAAATAGAGAAAAAAATTATAATAAAAAATATATTTAAGTTCTTCTCAATTATATACTTTTTTTTTAAAATTTATTCGAACAAAAACATATGCATGCATATGTACGGTTACTTAGTTTTACTAAATAATAATTATAGAGATAATGTTAGAAAACAAGTTCATGAAGTCCTAATTTGTTTTGACTAAGTATTTTGAAAAAATTAAAACATGAAACTGGTTTATATTAGATTATGAGAGGCACAAATACTTGATCTAATAGACTTTTGAAAGCTACTGCGCCCTGAAAAATAATTTTGAGTGGAGCTCTAATTGTGATTTAGATTTTCAGAAGTTAGGTTATGTTTTAATTAACATTTTTTTATGTAAAGTTGAATGTTGGAAAAATATCATAATAAATAAAAAGTTATAAAAAGTAAAAGTTTATAAACAGTTATATTTAAATTTTTATTAATTATATATAATTCTTTTTAAATTATTTGATAAAACACAATTTGCATGCGTATGTACGGTTTATTCGCTAGTTTACTATAAATACTAAAGACAAAAATATTGTTAAGAAAAAGTTCATCATATTACAAATGGTTATGATTAAATGTTTTTACAACAATATGTTAAAATATAAATATGCATTTATACTAAATAATGACAATTTGGTTTGATAACTTTAAGAAGCAATTGCGTTTAAAGAATAACTTTGAGTGGTAATTAAGTTAAGATTTAGTTTTTAGGAAGTTAGATTACAGTTGATTAACAAAATATTTCCAAAGTTGAATGTTAGAAAAATGTAAGAGCTTATAAAATTATATGTAGACTGTTTTAAATAATGAAACTCAATTATTTTAGTTTTAAAAATTTAAAAGTATAAATAAAACTTTTGTTAATAAGTTTCATTATTAAAAATACATTGTCTTTCTAAAACTTTTTTTTTCTAAGAGTTCCTTATCTATTTAAGTTTTTTAACTTCCTCTCCATATGATAGGTAGGGAAAGTTATTTACTTTGATTTTAGCTTATAGGTAGGTTTTGGTTGATGTTTACATGTTTGTATAGTAGTTGGATTTTGTAATTAGGTTCTCTAAGGAGATAAGTTTTGGTTGATGTTTACATGTTTGTATGGTAGTTGGATTTTGTAATTAAGTTCTCTGAGGAGATATGACTTGTTGTGTTGAACGAGGAATGTATGAATTTCACTCAGAAATAATATGATTGAACCTCTACTATGATTGAACATATATTTGAAGTGAATTGTATTGTTGAAATGTATATGATTTAAGAATTTGTTGTACATATGAAATTGGTGTTAGACTGAATTACAGATGCTGATAGTAATAACTCTGCAAAATTCTTATTCTACATAATTATGCAAACTCGTTGGACGAGTATATTCTCATTGAGTGAGGTTAAAGTTAGAGAGAACCATTGACTTTGTTGTTGTTGGGCGAGATTTACTCGTTGAGCGAAATCAAAGTCAGGTAATTTTAAAAAAAAATATGATCGTTGGTCAAGCTCAAAGTCAAAAGTTATTGATTTAGTGTTCGCTAGGTGAGAATAATCTCGATGAGTGAGACTAAAGTAAGATCACATACTTGACTGTGGTTGAGCGAGATGTCTCGTTGGGCGAATTTTGTGATACTTTAAGCCTTTGATATCCAATGATGATTTCGTTGGGTGAAATGATTGATCGTTTGTAGATAATGCTTTTAAGTACTACTCGTTGAACAAATAGATATTCTCGCTTGGGGAGACTAACATAATCTAACACAAAATCCATGAGAATTTTGCTAATTTATGATGGTTAAATGTTGTTTTGTGAGTGTTAATGTCATACCTAGTTGGTAAGGTTTATGTATGTGAATTCTTGTAACCGATCAAAGGAGGAATTGATTGTGATTTTGTTTAGTACTTGCTTTGACATATGAGAGTTCTCAAAGTAAGTATTATGATATTCTATAAACCATTCAACTCATATAGAAATGAATGAGGTTGGAGAGAGAATGATAGAGATTTTTTATTACACTTTTGGTTTAGGTATGAAAATATTAGTCTCTTGAGTAATAGGGTGATATTACAAGTAAAAATACTATTACGAGTGTATACCTACAATGAATACATATGTCAAAGCATGTATCCGGATAATTGAGACTAGAGTCAATTGTTTATATGTTTATATAATTGATGAAATGTTACAAATGTTGAATTAATATGTTATATATGAAATTTCCTTTTGAATACCTTATCTTCTTTTCTATCTGTGATGTTTTTTCTTTTGCAATGATCACCCGTTGGTGTGAGCATATGATGAGTTAGGTATTGATATATTGTTAACAGATGTTAATGATGCTAAATATGTGATTTGTTAAGTTTTAGCTAGATGTTTGTACAATAATTTATACTATTATTGAAAAAACATCACAATAAATAGTAAGAAAGTAAAAAAAGTGTAAAACTACAATAAAACTTACATAAAATTTTTATTAGCTACGTAATATTTTTAAAATATTATTCAATCAAACCTAATAACATGAGTATTCATGATTTACTTGTTAGCTTTAGCTTACATTGAGGCTGAGTAATAGTTCTCATTTGAAAAAGTTTGTGCAACACAAGAAATCAATTACAAACACATTAGAGATACCCTGAATATACCGTAGATACTAAAGAAGAATATGTCCAATCGACTCTTAAATTACCTCAAGAGAATCACAGCTTTATCAACCCTTTAACTATCTAAGAATATAAGAATATGTATAGCTTTATAATCTAATATTTCTTTTTTAATAATTATCAACATATTTTTTTTATAATTATCGATAGAATTTATAGACGTATTTTTCTTAATAATTATTAACAAATAAATTTTTAATGATAAATATTACTAACTAAATTTTTATCGATATCAAGCCATAAAAATTCGTCATAAAAAAGATTATTATCAACATATTTTTTTATGTTTCTAGTAGATTTTAACGGTTGATAATACCTTTTTTTTTTCATAGAACTTTTAGATTTATTTTCAGTTATATACATTAACTTCTCAAAAGTATAATAAAAAAATTACATTTTATACTTCAGTTCTTTTTGGCAAACTTTCTTGGAAACTATATGGCATGTTTATCCTTTTAATACATTTACCCAACTAACATTATTTCCGAACACTCAGGCGGCTACTTTTTTGGGTTTGGGACAGTTAATTAAAAGCATGACACATAAGGTTGTCAAAGATGACTAATATAGATCCGGCAAGGCTCATTAAATTTGTGACTAATGGTTTCATGGATAAATTATATATTTTGGATACGATGTATTACTATATTATTAATTTGTATGACTAGTAAAAGATAATGTGGTTCTTATTCTGATTGGTGGGATTTATTAGACGTTGAAGTAATTGAAAACAAAGTTACCTGCTGGTGACTATATATTATTTACTTTACTTAATGCTGTAAAGTGTATACATATGTAATACTCAAAATTTTGAATGATGACCATACTTTAGTGTATCATGACACATCATTTTCATTTGTCAATGAATTTTAGTGAAATTATAATTAATTTCTATTTTATATGTAGGTAGTAATTTTCTATAATCTACTTGTGTATTATTATTAATTATAATTTTACAAGATAGAAAGATAATAATATTTATAAAGTTTGATAAATATGTTGTGTTTCAGTATAATAGTTGAGGCCGAGATGCGAATCTGATGAATGACATCCTCTCTTTTCAGCAATGTAGTTATCCTTATGTCTTCTTCTTGCACTGGACTCTTCAGGGAGAATGGAGTGGGTACCTGCGAAGGTACTCCGACGCTCAAGTCAGAAAAAGGGAATGATAGAACTTTTTTAGTTCAATAATGGAAGAAATAATATTTTCTCCTTTCTCTCTCTATATTCAGAAAAATGTACCTTTTTTTCTTCTGGTTTTTCATATTTAACCTAACAGTAAGATAAACCGTTTACCTAAAAATCCGGTTGGTTGGAGAACTCAACTGCTTGGAAAACACAACCGCTTGGCCGTGCTTGATATTGGGTTAGTTGGTTTCGTGATTTGCGACATCATGGCCAGATATTTCTAACCACTTATTCTTTAGTTTATCAGGATTAATTGATCCAGTTTGACTAAAACTGACCGAACGTCTGTTGACTCTTACCTTTGACTAGGTTGACGTAACCCTGTGAGCTAATGTTGACCGTTTTGGTTTAAGCAACAAACGATCACTAAAAGACGATCGCTGGATTATTGATGTTAAAAGCGACAATGACGAGCACATGATATGACGATCGCTCTGTCTAGCAGGTTGACGATCGTTCGGGAATGATCATATGACCACTCGTTATTATGTGACTTGTTTACCCTTGGTGGTCGTCTGGGTTACCAGTCGGTCGACTCAGATATCCTACCATACATAATGCCCCCCGAGTCCGAGTAAACGAACGCGGTTTAAGCATGCGAGTTTACTATAGGACGTTGAGGGTACAGTTATTGAGTAAGGTGATTGCTACGCACCGTTTTGTAGAAAGGTTTTAGGGTTTCCCGCCTTTGGAGGTATATGTAAAGGCATGAAAGCAGAGCCGTTGAATTAAGCTGATCCTACGGCGCGCGGCGTTCTATCATCAGTTGCTCTTTTAATAACATGAAAGGAAATGTGAAGAGGCGTAAGACTTTGCAGTAACAACAACATCCTTTTTGCTCCGATGACGATTCTCTTGCCTTGCTTCGAGTTGACTCTTCTCTTTTATGAACCCGTCAGGTAAACCTGAACCCTCTTCGTGTTCTAGTGTATTCACCGTCGATAATGGAAGAAAAGGGGCAGAATGCACGTGCTGATACACTAGAAGCGTCGGCGGCGGGGGAGCGCCATGAAATCGCCACCATTCTTAGCGGCAAAAGTGCATTTTTGTATGGTAATGTATTGACGGAAGGTCCAGAAGACTGCGCTACTCCTTCGACTTCTGGTAGCAGCTACGATTGGGCTTCGCGGGAAGTAAGTGACTTTCGTAGCTTATTTAGAAGTAGAGTAGTATTAGAAGATTGGGTAGAAAATAGTTGCGTCTTGAGAACCCTAGGTTATAGGTCCTGCATAAAGTTGGTGGTTTGCCGTGAGAATGAAAGAGTTTTTCATGGAAGAGAGAATGCCACCAACGATTTTTTCTACTTCTATTCTTCGTCGTTCTATGATCTGTACATTAGGTTGCCCTTAACCAGTTTTCAGATGGAGATTCTAAGAACCCTAAATGTTGCTCCAACCCAATTGCATCCCAATAGTTGGGGGTACATCCAGGTGTTCGCTGTTGTGTGTCAGGCCTTGACCATTAGGCCTATTGTGCCGCTGTTTCTGCGCTTCTTTAGGTGTCGACCTGTCGCTAGGAAGGGTTGGGTATCTTTGATTGCTGAGCTCGGTGATGCCCTCCTGGAACTCTACGCGCAGTCGTACAGGGACTTTAAGGACAAATTCTTTAAAGTGTCGATTCTCGACTCGGGGCGGGCGCTCTTTTTTGAAGAAGATGGGAGCCCAAAATTTCCGTTGTACTGGACACATAATCCATTAAGATTCACCTCGTGGTCTGAGGATAAAATGACTATTGAAGAATTAGAACCATTGAGTGTGTTGACGGCACTGCCTCGCCACTTTTCTTCCCGTCGACTCATAAATTGTCTCGAGCACGATGATTTCGACACGAGGGTGTTCGGTATGTTTCTCTTATTGTTGTTTTTGTATATTACTTGATTGTTGTTGACCGTGTTGGATGAACTGATATTTGCAGAGATAATGGGGAGAAAGGGACCAGTCCGCAATTTGTTCAAAGCCATCGACAGTGGTAAAGCGGGTGCTGGACGTCTAGGCCCATCTTCAAGAACCACTCAACCTCCTCCACCTCCTCCTAGCGTGCGGTCAGCTTCTCCTGATGAAGTGGCGATCGTTGAGGAGCAGCCGCTGATAAGGAAACGGAGAGACAAGGCTGTCGACACCACAGGCGCTGCGTCGAAGAGAATGAAGGAAGCTGAAGAGGAGACGAATCGTCCTCCTCCTAACGGCGTGTTGGATTCATCCTTCAATCTGAGCCATAAAATTGAGTTCAACCTGGATGACCTCGAGAAGAAGGTGGTGGAGAGCATGACGGAGCAATAAATGGCTGACGCAATGTTGGAATTGGCGAGCCGAACAGCTATGGCTGCTTGGCACATGGCATACACCTCCGACAGGGGCGTGTTGAGGGTCGAGTTGGAGAAGGCGCGGACTCAACTAAAGGAGCTGGCGGACGTCCACTCTAACTGCGATCAGAGGCAAAAACAATCTGAGCAGTTGTTGAGCGAGGCTCAAACGATGTTGATGAATGTGTAGGCAGCCGAACATGCGATGAAAGGGGAACGGGATCAGTTGCGAAGAGAAAGGGACCAGTTGGCGACCGAGTTAGAGCAGTCAACAAAAACCGTGGCTGCTTTAACCAAAGAAAGGGACAGTCTACTTCTTGCAGCTGCTGAGGAGCAAGAGATAAGAGAAGAGATGAGCAAAGCCATAGTGGTGGAACATACAAGAGGATTTAAAAAGGCTCTGTGGCAGGTCGCGCATCTCCTCCAAGTGTCCACCAAGGGAGTGACTTTTGATGTGAAGAAGGATGTATACGAGGGTCAACTAGTGCCCTTGGATGAGATCCCTGATGATGCTTTCATGGAGCCTGAAGAAGGTATCGACGGTGGAGCTGCCGAAGCCAATGCTGAGGAAACCAATGCTGAAGCTACCGAAGGTACTGCTGTCGGGTCACCAGAAATTGTAATAGATTAGGTGGTAGGATTTTGGCGTGACCATGAACTCTTATTTGTTTGTTTGGAACTTTTGATGTTTAAATAGCCTTGAAATAAATAATTGTTGTTGTTTTGTTGTCACTGTTGTGTGAATGGTAAAGTATCCTCATACTGGTGTGAGGTAGACGTTGGTAAAATCTGTGAGCGATCGTTTAGATTAAGGGTGTTGGGTGTTCTAGGGTGAACATCTACCAGGGGAGTGTATCCCTTTAATGAATGTACCTTTGTGAGCGATCGTTTAGATTAAAGGTGCTGGGTGTTCTAGGGTGAACATCTACCAAGGGAGTGTATCCCTTTGACGAATGTACCTGGGTGTTCGAGAGAGAACATCTACCAGAGGGAGTGTATCCCGATGTACCATGGTCTGGATGTTCTAAGGTGAACATTTATCACGCCGAATGGTTGCCTTGGTCTGGATGTTCTAGGGCGAACATTTATCATGCCGAACGGTTTTGTAAAATATGACCCTGGGACTCGACATGTGAGAATGAAATAAATGAAGAATGGAAAAGACATTCCTTATTGTAATCAGAGAAATAATGTGTTATGAACATGAAAATGATAAACTTCAACTGAAATAATATTTGAGGTGAGTGGCATTCCAAGTGTTGGGGACGGTTTTCCCATTGAGGAGTTCAAGGCGGTATGCCCCATTCATTAAGTCCTCAGTAATGCGGAACGGTCCTTCCCAGTTGGCTGCTAGTTTTCCATGCGCTCGGTTTTTTCTCGCTTCTCCTCGTTTTCGCCACACAAGATCGCCATTTTTTAAGGCTCTAGGCTTGACTTTAGTGTTGTAACGGCGGGAGAGCATTCTTTTTTGGGCTGCTGCGTGAACGGTGGCGACCTCTCGTCGCTCGGGTAGCGTGTCGAGATTCATTTGTAGTTGTTCATCATTAAGGGTCATGTTAGTGATGCTGTGTCTTAGTGACGGCTCTCCGACCTCGACTGGGAGCTTGGCATCGGTGTCGTATGTCAAATTGAATGGAGTGTCCCTGGTGGATCCGTGTGGGGTGCATCTGTACGCCCATAGGACTTCGGGTAGTTCTTCCACCCATAAACCTTTAGCCTCGCCAAGTCGTTTTTTAAATTCTGTGAGCAGAGCTTTGTTTGCAGCTTCTGCTTGTCCATTAGTTTGTGGATGTTCTACCGAGCTGGTCACATGTTTAATCCCCAGGTTTCTGAGGAATTCTTCTAAATTTTTCTCAATGAACTGCCTGTCGTTGTTTGTGATGATTTTTTGTGGCAGACCGAACCGAAATATCAAGTGCCAGATGAATTTCTATACCCGTTGGGCACTGATTATGGATAGTGGTTCGGCCTCTATCCATTTAATGAAATAGTCGACCGCCACCAGGAGGAATTTGTTCTGAGCTTTGGCGATCAGCAACGGTCCGACTATGTCTATTCCCCATTGGGCGAACGGCCATTGGGAGATGATGTCATGCAATTCTTCAAGAGGGACGTGGACGTCATGACCATGTGTTTGGCATGAGAGACATTTCTTGACAAATGTCTCACAATCTTGATCGATCGTTGGCCAGTAATATCATACGCGTAGTACGCGTGCTCTGAGCGTACGTTTGCCTGAATGAAAGCCGCAGATCCCGGTGTGGAGCTCACGTAGGACATAATCTGCTTCGTCCGCCGATATACATTTTAACAGGGGTGTGCTCTGGCCACGCCTGTATAGGTCGTTGCCTATGTATAGAAAACGCGCGATGCGTTTTGAGTCATTTGCGGTGACCTTTTCTCCTCGCTCCTGTTTCATTATCAAGTCCTGTATGTTCTGTCTCCAATCAGCCTCCTATGTCGAGACATCGGTGGCAAAAGCTTCCACGACTGGGTGGTCGAGTGTCATCTTGATGATTGAAGATAATTGTGCTCTCTCCCTTGAGTGAGTTAATTTAGACAGGAGATTTGCCCTTGCATTTTGCTCCCTAGGCACATGAATGATGCTAACATCGACAAAATCCTTGAGGAGGGTGCTTGCTTTGTGAAAGTAGCGCAGTAATTGATTGTCTTTAACCTGGTAGGTTCCGTTCATATGCCCGACCACCAACTGTGAATCCATCATGCACTCCAATCGAGCGACCGTCAATTCTTTGGCTAGGGTTAGACCGACAATCAAAGCTTCATACTCTGCTTGGTTGTTGCTGGCTTGAAATTGGAATGTGATGGCTTGCTCAACGACTAGACCATTTGGCCCTTCTAGAACAATACCAGCTCCCTCCCCTCTTTTGTCCGAGGATCCGTCCACGTTAAGGAGCCATTTTGGCTCTGAGCCGTCAGGTATAGGTGTCAGTTCGGCTGTAAAGTCTGCTAGGTGCTGACCTTTGATGGATCCCCGAGGTTCAAAACGGAGTCCAAACTCAAAAAGTTCCACTGGCCATGACACCATCCTTCCTGCCAGGTCGGGTTTCCTGAGGATCTTGGCGACTAGGTGATTAGTTCGGACAACCACTTGATGACTCTGGAAATACGGTCGAAGTCGACGTGAAGCTGTGAGCAGGGCCAAGGCTACCTTTTCGATTTGGGAGTACCGCTCCTCCACCCCTTGTAGCGTTCGACTGACAAAATATATCAGCTTAAGGACGGGGGTCTCCTATACCAAAGCGGCACTTACAGCATGATGGGATGTTGCGATGTACAGTTGTAAGTCGGATCCTGCTACCGGTCGCGCCCTGATTGGAGGGCTGGTGAGAATGTATTTAACAGAACTGAAGGCTTTTTCACACTCATCGTCCTAGTGTTGGGTGGTGCCCTTCTTCATGTTCTTCAGGATAGGCCTGATGTGTTCGGCCAATTTCAGGTTTTTTGGGCTTTGCATTTCTAGCACGGCTCTACACTTGTTTGGGTTGGCCTCGATTCCTCTGCATGTCAGGATGAAGCCCAAGAACTTCCCAACCGGGACTCCAAAGGTGCATTTAGAGGGGTTAAGTCGCATGTTGTATCGTCGTATCTAGAGGAAAACTTCTGCCAAATCCTTGAGATGTTGTTCCACAGATTGACTTCGGATGACCATGTTGTCTACATAGACATCCATGTATTTTCCAATTTGATGGTGGAAGACTTTGTCCATAAGGCGTTGGTAGGTCGCGCCTGCATTCTTCAGACTGAACGACATTACTTCATAACAGTAATTTGCGCGCTCGGTAATGAAAGCTGTTTTATTCTGATCGGGCTCGTACATGGGGATTTGGTTGTACCCCGAGTATGCATCAAGAAAACTGAGGACAATATGTCCTGAAGCCTCATCTACCAACCGATCAATACTCGGAAGGGGATATAAATCCTTAGGGCATGCTTTGTTGAGGTCGGTGAAATCCACGCACATTCTCCATTGGCCGTTCGACTTTTTGACCATGACCACATTCGATAACCACGTGGTGTAAGTTACCTCCCTGATAAATTGGGCGCTCATCAGTTTGTTGACTTCTTTTTGGATGGCCTCTCGTTTTTCTTCACCGAATCGTTGTTTCTTTTGTGCAACCGGACGCCCTTCCCGGAAGATCGACAGTTTATGCGCCATCACCCCCGGATGGATTCCCTTCATATCTGCGGCCACCCATGCAAATAGGTCAGCGTTGACTCTTAGTATCTTCGTCAGATCATGCTCATCGTGCATCGCCAAGCTTCCACCGATGGTCGTGGTTTTTGATGCATCTGCTCCTAGTTGGAATGTTTTGACGTCTCCTTGTGGATGGAGACATTCATCTACATTGGTTCTGGGATCCAAGTCGATCGCCGCTGTTTCGGCTCCTCTGGCTTTTCTAGGTGGCATGAAAGGGGTGACCTTTAAACCGGCGACGTAACACTGTCGAGCCGTTCGCTGATCAGCCCTTACCGTACAGATGGTACCTCTTTCTGTCGGGAATTTCATAGCCAGATGAGGGGTGGATACGATGGCTCCGAAAGCGTTCAAGCAAGGTCGTCCTAGTAAGGCATTATATGAATTATTTGCCTCTACTAGTAAGAACCTGACTCTGAGCTCTCGCGCCTCCCTGCCTATTCCAAGTCGAGTTCTTAAGTCGAGGTATCCCCGAGTGTCGACTCTTTCCCCTACGAAGCCTACAATCTGCTCGTTGAAAGGGGCTATCAGGTCTTCGAACAAGTCCATTTTCTGGAAGGTGGTCCAGTACAAGATATTGACCGAACTGCCTTGATCGATGAGCACTTACCTGACATCGTAACGGGCTATTTCGGCCGTGGTGACCATGGGATCATCGTGGTCAGGGTCGGGAGCGTGGAAATCGGTGTCAGTAAAAGTGATGTTGGGCATAGATTGAGGTTGTCGATCTACCATGTGCATCGTCTTTAAGTTTCTTAAATGTCGTTTTCGGGCGGAGGCTAATGCTCCTCCCCTTGCGAAGCCGCCGGATATGGTGTCGATTCGCCCTCGGACCGACCTCTCTCTTTCTGAGTGTCGGGGTTGGCTCCGGGATCGTCGTCTTCGTCGGTCGTCCTGGGGAGGCGATCGTTCGGGACTTCGCCGGGAGGTTTCCCTCCTGCTGGGAGTTGCCGCTCTGGTGGATGTTCTCTCCTTTATGTATTTTTGGAGATATCCCGCGCGGATGAGTCTTTCTAACTCATCTTTCACTATGTTACATTCTTCGGTATCATGACCATGGTTCAGATGAAGGCGACACGCCTTACTGCCATCAGCATTCTTTGGAGTTGCCTTCCGCCGAACGGTGAGGAGTTCTGCGTGCAACGCCTCTTCGAGCACCTTTGCCCTGGGCGCGTTGAGGGATGTATAACGATCGTATTTGGGAGTCCACCCCGACTCTTTTCGAGGAGGTCGATCAGTTTTATAGTCGTTGGACGACCGTTTCACGTCTTTCTTGGTACTACTGTTAGGACTTTCATGCTGTTGCTTTTTCTTGGAGTTTCTGAGGTCCTCAATGTGAATGAATTTCGCGATCGTTGCCTGGAGTTCTTCCATAGACTTTGGAGGATCTGGATCTTCGCGAAATATCCCGGCCTTAAACACGAGGGTAGATTGCTGATTATAAACGTGTGGTTCACGTCTTTTACGCGTATGGTCGTCTCGTTGTATCTTTGCATGAAAGCCTTCAGGGTTTCATCTTTCTCCTGTTTGGTGTTTACAAGCTCAGCAGGAGTCATCTCCGGTCTTCTGTTGGTAGCATACTATTTTCGAAAGAGAGTTTCTACGGTAGCGAAGCAATCCACGGAATTTTGAGGAAGGGTGTGATACCACTCGAGTGCCTCATCTTTCAGGGACAACGAAAAAGCTCTACAAATAACGGGATCATTATCCGTGTAGAACACCATGACATCTATAAAGTTGCGGAGATGATTGTCGGGGTCTGCTGAGCCGTCGTATCTTTCTAACATTGGAGGGGCTTTTCCGGCATATGAGCTTGCATGATGGCTTCCATAAATGGAAGCAGGTTGGTGAGCCGCAGAGAGGTGGGCCCCTTCCTTCCTCCTCCAACAGGTTCGGATGGTCCTCCGTGATGGCTTCCTTCATTATCGTCTTGTCGGTTGGAAGTCGATATCTCCGACGGAGGACGCTGCGCCTTCAAGATTTTAGTTAGACGAATTTACATATACCTTCGTACTTCTGGATGAAGTAAATTGTATTCATATGATTTTCTGATATTTTTGAAATTAGCAAATTGATTTATAATATATTTAACGAATGTTTTGATTTAATCACTTTTAAAATAAAAATATAATTTATAGGTTATATCATTTGATGTATGAAGTGATTAGTTTTAAATAACTATTTAATATATGATATAATTAAATTAATTTTTTAATATCGTAAAGTTATTAATATTATTGTTGTCATATGGTAAAATAGTTTTAAAATAAAATAGATAATTAAATTATTGATTACAAAATTAATGAAAAATAATTAATATTTTTTAATTTTAAAAATTAAAAAATATATATTAAATAACTTTTAACGGTTTAAAACATTTAACAGGTGTTAAATCATGATATACTTTTGTATTTTTTTTAATTATAATTATAAAATGTTATATAATAAGAATAATTTTTGTGGCGTTTAATCGCTAGTAAATATTTTTCTTTTTTAACAACAATATCAACACCTATTGTTACAAACGGTTTTTAATATAGGAAATTTCGACAATTATAATATACATATATAATAAAAAATAATATCAAATATAAATTTTAACAATTAAATTATCAAATAAATAAAATAATAATTATCAAATATATAAAATTTTAAAATTAAAAAAAATCTTTATTAAATTAAAAAAAATTAGGTTAAACGTTAGTTTTCTCATATAAGTTTTTTCTTTTTTTTTAATTATCTCTAAAAATGAAAAACTAAAGCAATTGGTTTCTGCTGAGATTAACCTTCTGCTAACTTGTCCATGCGATGGAATTATGCATGGCTTCTTAGGTAGAAAAAGTTTAATTAAAAGATTAAAAAAAAGAGTTTTTAAAATCTGAAATAAATTAGGGTTAATGAAAATCAATTTGAGAACGAAAGTCTTCATTTTCGAGCTTCGAGACTTCCTGCCTATTGGGAAACAGCAGTATTTGTTTCCTCCTCTGCTAATCCAAAATGGGCACTATGCGGAAGCGTAAAAATAGCTGTGTATGCGTAGGGAAAAATAACACCGGAAATTTTAACGTGAAAAATCCTCTTGGAAAAAACCACGGAACCTAGTCCAGAAAATTATCTCCACTATGCAAGTAGGATTATAGTGTTTCTCTTTCTCTCTGAGGATCTCTCAATAAATCTCACCCTCTCGGATGGTATACAAAAACACTCTCTTTTGCACACTCACAGTTTCTACTACACAGTGTCTTTCACCTCTCGGTGATGTTTCTCTCTTCACGGTAGTACCCGTGGCTTTCTCTCTTTCTCCTCTTGAATTCTTTCTTCACCGTTTGATTCTTGGTGAGTTGTGTTTTGCTGCACATTTTGCATTCATTTTATAATGAATGAAGGAAGAAAGGACAAGAAACATGGTTGGTGCATTAGAGCAATTTATGGAGCTTTAGTGAAGGTGGAAGACATTCTTCCTCAATATATAGTATATGAAAACATTGACCCTTCTTTTCAGCATGTGGATGAATCCCATTTTTGTTTTTATCCAACATTGCCGACGATGATCCGTAGAACCCTCTCCTTGGAAATGGTTCCTTGTCGCACCGCCGTTCCATTTTGAGAAACTTATCTAGAGAAGCCAACTTGGCGTCGCAATCCCTGCACAGCCACTACAACTTCTGCCGGCGAACCGCAGCCACGATGGTGTGCCTGCCTGTTTTCTTCAACTTAGTTCTTAGGGGTCCTATTCTGATGAGGTTGTGGAGGTTGAAGTTGACAATAAAGAGAAGAAGAGGAAAAAGAAGAAGGATAAGGATAAATGAAGTGGCCTCTTCCGATGATTAGAAAACGGAGAAGAAGCACAAGGATAAGGCTGAAGGTGTTTGCCGGAGTTAGACAAGTCTAAGAAGAAAAAAAAGAAAAAGAAAGACAAAGAAAAAGTTGTTGCTGCATAAATTAGCAATGGAAAGGAGGATGACGGTAATGCTGTCAAGAGTGAAAAGAAAAAGCATAAGAAAAAGAAAAACAAAGATGCCGAGGAAGAATAGAGGAAGCCATATTTTTGTGTTTGTTTACTATGTAATGCTTATTTTTCTTGATCTTTTAAAATTTCGCATTGAATTAGTGTATTGTTGGTCAACATTTTGGTAGTCTTATGTTTTTTCTCTTAACTTTTCCATCAACTATGTTTATGGAAATGTGTAGTATGCATAATCTTCTTTAGCGATTAATAGATCTCCTACAATTTCTCCGTAATCCTTTGGCAATGTCTCTGACGCATGTTTGTTTGCTCAGACGCCTAGCTTTTCCAAATGCATAAGCTGAGACCAACGTTTATGGAGAATTTTGCAGCGTATTTGCCCTGTTTCCAGCTGGAATTCATGGTCACAGTGTACATTAGCATTTTAGGTTCTTTAGCAATACACTTTAGGTACTTCATATATAATTTAGATTTTAAAAATTCAATTAATATAGTAATTCAAAGCTTAGTATTTTTAAAAAATAGTTTAGTTTTTACTCCTGTAGTTAAGTTTCATTATCAGTTTGGTTTATAACTCCAGTGATTACTCACACTAGTTCAGAAAAAGCTTTTAACTTAACCCTTATATATTCGACCCTCGAATATCCAACGTAAAAAATGACCGGTGGCATTTTTCGTAAATAAAACAACCATATAGACGTCTGTTCTGGAGGGAACAGACTTCTAAAGCCATATAGAAGTCTGATGTGGGGGGAACATACGTCTATATACTCACTTTTGAAATCTAAAAAGTCACTTTTTGACTCCATTTAGATGTCAGATTCCGCCAATCCGACTTCTAAAGCCATATAGACCTCTGATGTGGGGGGAACAGACGCTATATATTCATTTTTTAAATCTAAAAAGTCACATTTTGACTCCATTTAAATGTCAGATCCTGCCAATCCGATTTCTAAAGGCATATAGACGTCTGATATGGGGGGAACAAACTTCTATATACTCATTTTTGAAATCTAAAAAGACACTTTTTGACTTCATTTAGACGACAGATCCCGTCAATCCGACTTTTAAAACCCTATACATGTCTGATGTGGAGGAACAGACTTCTATATACTCATTTTTGAAATCTAAAAAGTCACGTTTTGACTCCATTTAGACGTCAGATCCTGCCAATCCGACTTCTAAAGCCATATATAAACGTCTGATGTGGGGAGAACAGACTTCTATATACTCATTTTTGAAATCTAAAAAGTCATTTTTTGACTCCATTTAGACGTCAGATTACGCCAATCCGACTTCTAAAGCCATATAGTCGTCTAATGTGGGGGGAACGAACTTTTATATACTCATTTTTGAAATCTAAAAAGTCACTTTTTGACTCCATTTAGACGTCAGATCCCGCCAATCCAACTTCTAAAGCCCTATAGACGTCTGATGTGGGGGAACAAACTTCTATATACTCATTTTTGAAATCTAAAAAGTCACCTTTTAACTCAATTTAGACATCAAATCCCACCAATCCGACTTCTAAAGTCTTGTAGATGTCTAATGTGGGGGGAACAAACATCTATATGGCTACATTAAAACACCGCAAACGCGAGGCAACAATTACACACACTTAATGTTCATCATCTTTCTCACGTTTTCTCTCCACGGACTACATTTTTCAGGTTCGCTTTTTCACTTTTGCACCGTTTAAAATTAGTTTTACTCTGATTACATTACTCTTTGATGAATTATCTTTCATTTAAACCAATTAAAATGTGTTTTCGTTGGGTTTTGGACTCCTCCAATTCCCTCCACTATGTTTTTAAAACCATCCAATACAAAAAAACGTACAATTCATTCTCTTGAACTAAAATATAAAGTTGTAAACTCGAATCACCATGAGCTAGGAGCAACCCGAGAGGCCTCAAGAAGGAAAAGATCTAATCAAATAGGTGACGCTTTAGACGTCTGATCTGTAGTGTCAGACGTCTGATAATGCAAACCGACATCTCATCAACGTCACTACTACAGAAAAGTGCATAGATAACACTTTTTTTTTTATTATAGATAGCACTTTTTAAGCACTAAGCGCTAGCTATTGATTTGAATTTTTTCAAAAAAAATAATTTTTAATAAACTATTTTTAAAAATATAAAATATTAGTTCTATTATATATAAACTTGCTTTATCTGTTGATTCTATTATATACAAAAGAATGTAAAATATTAAGAAAAATATGACAAACAAGTCTCAAAAGAATGTTCATTGCTTCATGTATAAATAATTTTTGGTACAATAATATTTCAAAATATAATTTTCAAGTACATGTCATGACATGACATTGTTTTATAAGTCGTATATACCTATTAATACATATAAGCATGTCCATCACCATTACATAACCTATAAACATATACTAATTATATGTAAATGTCAATATTCCCTAACTTCAATAATTTGATTATCACCGTATTGTTGATATCTGCAATTAGGACAATACTGCAACAAAGAAAAATAATATAAATAAAGATAACTTACCTTAATTGAAATTGTTTCTCCTTCACATGTGATAATTTCTTTCATATATATCTCATTTGTACCTATAACCATGTCCATCACCATAACATAACCTATAAGTATGTACTGATTACATGTAAACATCAATATTCCCTAACTTCAAGGATTTGATTGCACGATATTGTTGACATCTACAACTAAAAAAATACTGCAAAAAAGAAAAATAACATAAAATTAGTTAATTAAATTTTTACTACAAATTAATGTAAAAGAAAATGTAGTACACGTGAATCCACATTGATATGCCTAAAGCTCTTGCATAGCCATTCACTATGCTCTATCAAAATATTTAGCAGCTGAAAGTCATGGCTTGTTGAGTAGTTCCTGAAGTCAAGATTCCATGCCTCTCTTCATGAACCAAGTAGACAGAATCCCATTAGAGGAAATCTGTTAATTGATACAAAATGTAAATTATAAATCATTGTACCTGCACGAATGTGGAAATTAAGAGAAGAGGTTCTCCCCAACTTTTTGACGCCTATCCTGCACAATGAACAAACCACTTACACTTTATATGAATGTAAAACAATTATGAGTTTCAAGAACACTCAGAAAGACAGGCCTATTTTCTTTTACAACTACTAATATGTTTCCTTTCACCTATAAACCTGACCATACTGGTCTTCTTCCACAAAAGACACATGCTTTAATTATAAGTAATTGAAAAGATAGAAAATATGAGTATAGAGAAAGGGAAAGTGATCTTAACCTGGAGAAGAAGTATAACAATAGCAAAGAAAACCTTTGTAACCTCGGTTAAAGAATTAACACTAATAGTGCTAAAATTGAACTTCCCATCCCCCTTGGACATATAGACAAGGATAGGCTGCCAATTAAAACAAGTAACATTTGTTAGTCGCTAAACAACAAGCATAAAACTCACAAGAGTAAACCCTATACATACTGTGATCAATTGTAATTATCACTGTATCATCGATATATCTTTATTAGTCAATATATTTTTAATAATAATAATACAAACTTCTTGATTTACATTAATAAAAATGTTATTTTAGATAATACGTAAGAATAAATAAGTAAAATGAGATCTAACATAACATTCACGTTATTCATTTAAAAAAAAGGTAAATTACACATACTCAACTTAAAAAAGTAAAATTTGAGTATTCAATATATAAAAACTTTTTTTACTAAAAGTTCAATTGAGAATAACAAAATCCATAAGAAACTTTAAACTTAATTAAACTTTAAATAAAAAATAAATTAAACATAGAAAAAAGTTATTATAACCCAACTAATTTAATAGTTAAATGGGAAGGGGTTTAACAGATTCTGAAACTCAACTTGGCTCTGGTATGATACTAACAAAAAACAAGTCAGCTATCATTCTTAGACTTATGTGTGTGACACTTATGAGAATCTAATACCCATGTCTCTTTCTTACCGTACATAAAGTGGGAGCAAACACGACAAGCCACAAATCAAAGAAAAATAAAAGCAGGTACTAATGACTAGTTTTTCTGTGTGTCCCTAAGGCAACTCCAACATATAAATGCCACAAAACTTATGACTCACAGCTAACTTTCAATTCTTTAAAAATACCTTATGACTCAGAAATTTTGGGAATACTGACTAAGAAGCCTTAGGCATGCTATTAGGGACTAGGTTGAATTCCAAATTTATAGAATTTCTTACATCCAGTGTAGTATTATCTAAATTCCATCCAATTACAGCAAATATATGACATTCAAGACTAACATCTTCCTCCATTTCTGGCAGATTAGATGAACACCAACAGGCAGGATAAAAAATGTCCATGGGAGAGTGAAATTATTGCTGTCATAACTTTAGTCTGGAATCACATGCAAGGGAAATAATCAAATTTCCTATGGCTAATTGTAATGTACCTAATAAATCAAGTAAAATATCATAAAGCAGCGGTTATAAATGAAAAGATAAAACAAGTGGTGCATAATATCTTGTCTCTAATTAAATTTAATGTAGTTTTACAAACAAAACAGAATGATGTTTATACCACCTAACACTATGTTTACAACACATTGGATGTGTATGTAGTCAATGATACTAAAACAAGTTAACGCTGATATAAAATGGACTTACAAAACAAAGTATCATGTAAGATCGAATGTTTGAATAATTAGAGAAGATGTCAGCAAGACACATTGCATTGAGCAGTACAAACTCCATTGGGAGACTTCTGTCAGCAATGAGATGCCCTGGATCTCTTCCAAAAAGCTTTCTTCAACAGGTAAAAAACCTACATAATTCATAGCAAGTAATAAAGAGATTGTCATGCGTTGTGGCATTAATGCATACTGCAGACCATAAAAGATTTGTACATTACTATATAATCCATATATGTTTAGTACTCAAAAATATAAACCCAGTTTATAATGAAATGATAGGATGTAGGAGAAAAAGTTGGCAACAATTCATGGTTATTAGAAAAATCTCACTAAAATTGCATCCTTGTCTTGAATAGTTTACAATAAATTCTGCCACCTATTCTAGAAAATATTTTTTGCTTCTCATTTTAACCCTTATCAAGTCCCCCTTCATTTCTAGTCACAATCCTCAGAGGGTGGGCTTCTGTGTTGAATACCCATTCATCTAATGGATGACTACAAAAGGCGAGAAGAAAAGATAAAAATACTTCAAGGTCTTTGCAAGAAAGAAGCTGCATCATAAAAAATAAAAAAATCAATTGTCAAGTGGGAGTAAAAATTGACGAGTGTCAACCAATCATCTCCATAAAAAAATAAAGTGACATTCACGGCTCTACGTACCTCCTTAACCACAAGTTTACCGTTGTGTTGTTCTATTGCTTCAGTGCAAGAAGTAATGGCATTGTTGAGAACCAATATTCCTTGCTCCTGTTCAGACCATTACAAAATACACAAATTACTTTCAATAGCAAGTACTCCCCTAAGTTTTTATTTTCTTGTATGCAGACATCCTTTTAGAAACCATCCACGACGGAGAAATATTGTTTTACCACACCACATTGACTTCGATAAAATGAAGAGTTATGACAGAATGGTCATGCCTTCAGGAATGAATCTTATTCGACTATTATAAAATGCATGGTTTACATGGCAATCATATTAAAGGTAAACAGTGGCCAACCCAGTTCTACAACCTAAATGCCCTAGAGCATGGACAATAATGGCGTCAAAGTCATATCTCAAATATCCAATAATTATATACACTGAATGTTCTCTTCGGAGACCCTACGCTGCTGAGATCGATGTAACCCTTCTCCTTGTCGACACGGAGGACTATGACGGGCCCGATGTGCCCCACCTTGATGAGGCTGCTGACGCTCCGAATCCGAAGGCGGGAGAGCTCCGAGAACAAGATCATACCTTCGATGTTGTCCTCCAAAAGTCACAAGTAGGTAGCCATGTCCGCAATGTTCTTCGCCTGTATCATCATCGCCATGTCCACCTTTGGGTACCTCGCCTCGTACAAACGACATTCTAGGTTCGGACCCATCCTTCGATAATATATCTTAGCGCGACTTAGGGTTTTCGTGTAGCTCTAGGGGAAATCAAAATGGGAAGAAAGAGTACCTGGGAATCCTATCTTCCATCGCACAAGATGAACCTTGGCCCAACGCTTAAAATGAACCGGCGAATTGAAATTTGGAGGACGCACAAAGAGAAATTGGAGGGAAAAACAAAATGAAATTTGGGGCAGTTTGATGAATATGAAGAAAGTGAAATTGAAAATTTAGGAAAAAGGGGGAATTTTTGGCTGAAGCTAAAAAGAAGCTCGGGCAATTTTTTTAAAACGCTATCTATTTTAAATTATGAATAAAAATAATAATATTAAATATTTATAGATAGTGTTTTTTTAAAAAAAAAAAGCTATTTATTATTATAGGTTTAGATAACGTTTTTTTAAATAAGTGTTATCTATTGTTTCGTATAGATAGTGGTTATTTAAAAAAGTGTTATCTATTAAACGCTATCTACGACTAATTTTATAGTAATATTTGTAAAGACGTCAAATCGAGATCAGACATAAAAAACTCAAAATAACATACGTTTAAAATTTTTTTTACATTAGTGTCAAACGTTAAATTTGTGAAAGTGTACATCTGAATACAATTACCAAGACACTGGCAATAACAAAGTGAGGTTTCTCTTATCTAAAATAAACGAGTCAAAGAAATGAAAGTGAGGTTCAATTTTTAAGCTAACACACATGGAGGAATTATTTGTATGTTTGTGTGGTGTTTGTGTATTTCAGAACAAGCATGTGTTCTGTATCAGGATAATATAGTATTGAAACATGACTTAGTTGGTTGAGTCTAATGCTTTAAGAAGATGCTTTGGCCTGCTTTAAAATCATCTTCCTGGGCTTTACTGGATATCATTGACTCTAGGTATCCACTTCTCATACTACCTTATAACATTTAATCAAATTGTTGTCTAATAATCTATGGTTTGTAAATATGTACACAGCCAGTTGCCAGAATTTTTAGGTGAGTCGTGTACATGTCCTGGAGAAGGTTGACGTCTTAGATCTAGTAAAGGGCCATGGAATGATCCTAATATCACGAAGGTAATGCTGCTTTGCTATCTCTTATTTTTCTGTATTTTATGGGATTAGCATTGGGACGCTAATTTAGGTGTTCTGATTTTAGGTGGTTCATAATGTGGAGGGAACGTTTGTGAGAGAAAACACCCAAATGTCCAATGAACATCAGAATTCAGACTCTTTCTGGATACTCTCCCAGAAGGCAAGTCTCAATCTTCCTTATATGCATGGTTAGGATTTCACATATAGTTGATGGGGAAAGGGCCAAAAAATATAACAACTTATCAAACAGTAATAACGCAGCGGAAATTCAATCCCCCTTCTTGCGATAACCTGTGAGGAGCACCAAACAAATAGAACAAAAAAAATAGAATCCAAAGCACAAAGAGACACCAACAATTTTTAGCGTGGAAAACCCCTCAATGCAAGGGTAAAAACCACGAGTCGTCCAGACGAAAGAAAAATCCACTATGATCAATAATAGGATACAAAAGAGTCTCCAATAATAACACCAAATGATGTGTTCAATAAGCCAATTTAAATAAGCACAAATGCTTACAAATGAGAACCAAGAAGATGAAAATTCCACAAAACAGGACTGCTGGTGCGGGACTGATTTCTCCCAATCTAGACCTCCGATTGACGATCCAAACGGTCAGAATGAAGAACCATATGTCTGGAACCTAATGTCCCAAAATCAGCTCAATCCAACGGTGAACGAGTTCACAACAAATAAAACACCAGTGCAGGTTTAGGGTTATGCGGGAATGACTTTCTCTCTTTCTTTTTCTCTCACTTGGCTTTTGCCCCTCTTCAAATGACTCTAGTATACTCTACTAATCTGACCCATCTCAATTTGACCTAGTGAGACCTAAAGATCCACATTATTTGGGCCTATTCTCCACATAGGAAGGGAGTCCAAGAACCCAACAATAGTTCCTATATGTATTATTTACAGCTAAAATTATATGTTTTTGACTTCCTTTTCTCACTTCCATGGACAATGTAGCGATACATCAACAACAAATTCCAGGTCAGATCTTGATGATTCTTTCTCCTCCATCAGTCAAAGCAGATTCACTTTTCCTCGTTTAGCCCTAGTTCCTGAAGAAGTTAGTTCCCTAACCTAGTCTAATTCATTTTTCTAACCCTTGTTCTTGAGCCTTTATTCATTCAGAACACTATCTCGTCTGTGGGTTAGAGTAGGAGATAAGTTCTACAGTTGTGATGATAGAGCTTCTGCGTCTGAGAAAGTGCTCGAAAGAGATGAGAGGGCGATACATAGGCAACAGTGCGTTTTATGGTGCGACAATGGAATTTAAAGGAATGATGATAGATTCACCGAGGAACCACGACCAAGCTTTGTTTTCCCACAAGAGGGTTTTTACTTCGTCGAGCATTGATGACGAAACATCTAGGAAGTCTCGAACACAAACACGGTCATTCTCAATTTGATTATCATCAACCCTAATTTAGTCTAAGTTTTAATTTTAGATTTCAAAAAATCTTTTTTTATTCTTAATGTTTTAATTAAATATTTTTTACGTAAGACTTTATGCATATGCCGCATCTTAAAATTACTCCAATTCAGTTCATGAGAAAGTTAATCAATTAATCCAAATTAATCCAATTTAATGACAGAAAGTAGATTGCTTCAATTTTTCACTTTTTAAGATCTAATCGAGAAAAAAAATAAGAAAGAACCTATTTAAAAAAAATCCAACACAAATAGAGATTAGAGAATTGGTTTAATCAAAATATTAAAATAAAAGAGATATGTTTATATAAAAGTTTAAAAAACATAAAAATTAAAGTGAAGAATACGGCCTATGCATGTACGACTTTTAAAACCAAAAAAAAAAAAAATTAAAAAGTGAAATCATCTTTATAAAGCACTACTTCTATAAAAAAAATTAAGAAAAAAAAAAAGTCATATTTTTCAAAATACGATTTCTTTCTTTTCAGTTAGTCTAAAATCGTGAACAATACATTTTTTTCATTTTAGAGTCGGAATATTCAAAGCAGAACTTAGATTTATGTAATTTTTTAAAAGTTTACTCAATTTGATAAATTTGAAAAACAAATAATTACGTCCATTAAGAAAATAATTTATAGTACGACTTTATATGCAACAATGAACATATATATTACATAACATTGGAGTAATCACTTCAAATAAAATATTGGAATGCTTTCAAACAAAGAGATGCAAAATAAATATGTAAATAATTATTTATAATGGATATCACTTCTATTACTCCTCTTCCTCCATGCTTATGGGATCCACAAGTAATGCAACAATGTCATCCTTCCATAGTTTCCCATTTGTGTATTTATCCTTGAAGTTTTCATACGCAAGTTCAGTTATGCGGGCTCCATTAAGAACACCATCATGCATAGGTTTAGTGACAAGGTCTGACTTGAGACACTCTTCATTTATAACCTTCCACAAATCTTCAATCTCTTTCTCAATGAATTTGTACGCATCTTCCTCTGAAATCTCATATTGTTTCATGCAACATTCAACTGCTGAAACCACGTGCATTCTTTCTTGTTCAAACTACAAATAATTAAAGCAAATCCAAGACATCAAGCACCATTAAATTTTTGTAGATTTGAATCAAAATAAATATATATTGTACCTTATGTGAGGATATGTCATTCTGAAGTCTGCCAATAAGCGAAACAACTTTAATAATTGTTGGATTACTCGAAATCCAATCAAACACATATTGTGCTGATTTTGTCAGAAGAATAAATGATGTTATAATAATAGGGAATGCAGAAGATATAACTCCATTATCCTTATATTCTTGATATGTTGGAATACAAATCTCTTGACTCCATTTTGCTTCAGTCAAGTAGGCGCGTGCCAAGTTACGAAACTGCAAGTAAAATAATTTGAATGTTAATTAGTTACTTTATAGGAAAATGATGCAAAACATTAATTAATCGACTAGTTAAAAACTATATGAATGAAAAACTTACAGCTTCTTTAACACATTGCACCACTGTATTCGAGTTTTTACTCTCTATGGTAGCCAACTTTACTTCATCACACACTTCTATAATTGCATTAAACACTACTCTCATGCTATCTGGGAGAGATTGAATGGAACTAATATCCCATCTGAAATTCATACGAACAAAAGGAGAATTATGAATTCAAATTTGAAAACAATAAATTCATGAGACTGAAATAGTAGAATAAAAATAATCAACTGGTGAAGGCTTTTCAAATCATTAAATTTCCCATTGTGATAATATCATATAATTTGAACTAAGATCAACCTCTGAATTGCCTGTGTGAGGAGTTCAAGTTCTTCTATTGTTCCATAGGCATCATAAGTATCATCTAGAAGAGAGATACACCCAATTAATTTGCTCTCTATCCTTCGTGCAATACTATATTCAGCTTCATAAGAGAGGGAAATTGGCCATAAATAACACTCGGCTACCCTTTCTCTTGCATATGGGACCTTTGTTGCAAATTCTGACTTTTTCCACCATCTGCATAGAGAAAAAACACAACTAATGTCATATTGATAGTTGATAGCTTAATAGCAACTTAACTATTTCATCTTTTATGATTTAAATGTTTTGTTGTATCAGCATAAGGCAATGTTATGAATGAATATAGTAATTTTTCTTGTGGTGAACTTTTCTTAGTTCTTCATATGTTTTATTAAAACTATTTATTCTACGAGTACACGGTTAGAGATTTGTAATACTTACTTGGTGATACTCCCGACTTCTATTTTGTGCAATCCTTGTAGCATATTGAAATCTAGTTTTGAAAATGTAAGAAGAACTTTGCAATGGGAAGGATTTGATTCATAAAAGGAAATGTAACGTCTGGCCTCCAACCTGGGAACTCCCCTATGAAGAGGTTTCCTTAAGCAATAACTTATTTGTGCAGCAAAGGATGAACTCGATTGATTAATCAAGGAATTTAGATGAGTTTGTGTGAAATCAAGTGCTTCATCTAATATATCTTCCCCGTGAATCCTTAACTGTGAAGCTTCAAACAAACTCCACAATCCTTGTACATCTTTGGCAATCTTTTGATCAAAGTCTCCCTTATTGTTCTTGAATTTGTTAAATATATCTGTAGAATACATTAGTTGGATTATACATAATCTATGCATATAATATGGTTCATGAATCGCTTTGTAATGTAGATATGGTGGCAAAGTTCTAGATACCTGACGAAATATGATACCCTCTTTGCCTAAGCAAACGAAATAGTAACGCTAGATAGTGAAGACAACCTTCTTCTATTATGACATTATCATTTGTAGATGAGTTGTAGATTTGCTCTAATGCTTCATCAATTTCATGTTGAAAATGATAAGATATACCCAAACGTTGCAAGGAATCAATGAAATTTAGTTTTTGTAAGATACTATTGGTTGAAGATAGAAACATCTTCTTCACTTCTTCCTTCTGCATTTGAAATTGTTGCTTCATATTGTCATTGATTTCCTGCATTCAGTTGCAAAGAAAGAAGTTTTTGTAATGAAGATGGGATGGAAAGAGGAACTAAAAACATGCACGTGTGAATAATTCGAAACCTATACTAAGCTTACACAATAAAAACATAATTGATGTAGGAGGATTTTCTATATATCTCTAAAAGATTTTGTAAAGTCTTGATTGATCTTAAATAGGCTGTAATGGTTAAAATTGATTTAATCTTTCATTGTGTCAATATGTTTCATTAGAAAGATTTAAAACATATTGATTGTCATTTATATTAATAAACAATTGGACTACTTTAATATTAATGCATATATGTGATTGATTGTCCTCTTTATTCATGTTCATATTAGTGGCATAGATTGTCAGGTGAGTCACTAATTTATTGGACCCGCGGACTTAATTAAAAAATAATGAGATGCTTTTTCTTTACGAATTATCAATTTATTATATAATTTAAAATAATGCAATCTTTTGTATTAGGTTTTCAAAAAGAGACAAAAAGACAATAACTTTCATAAAAAGGATCTTTCATGTGAAAAAGAAAAAAAAAGGTCACCAAGAAAGAGAGAGTAAAGAAAAAGAAAAAAAAAAAGAAAAGAACAACCATTATATCCTATACAAAAATTTATGCTGGAAAGGGAATATTTATCTAAGCTTTCGGTTGTTATTTTGGTCATGGATGATGATAATTTAACAACATTTTATAAATAACATTTTAACATTATCTATGTATTTATGATTATTATTATTGATTATAGAGTTATTTTAGACTAATCACATAATAACATAAAATAACGCATAGATGTTGTTAAAATGTTATCAAAAAGATATTATTAAAATATTATTATCCTTTTCTTATCTTTCTGACAACTGGTATTTTCATTATTTTGTGAAGCAGAAAGCCCAGATAGTGAAAGAAAAGTAGAAAACAATGTTTCAATCATGGACTAATCAAAATAAAATTTACATTTTGTAACTACTGTGATAAAATTAAATCATACCAGAATGCGTATTTCTTTAGTTATTTCTACCGAAATACTTGCCGAACAATGTAACTTAACTAGGACCATCCACCGCCTCTAATGTCTCTTTCTTTCTCATTTATCTGAATGTATTATACAATACTATATATTGTACAAGTCCAGCTTTGAAAACAAAAAAAAAAAACAAAAACAAATGCCACAGTTTGTAAACAGAAGTTTCAAGCTCTGCATTCACCCAATAATGGCTGAAGCTTTATAATCTTTTTATTTACATATTTGTGCTCGTGGTGAATCTGTTGCAGAGGAACTAGCTAGACTAGCCAATAATCATTAAAATATTACGTTTGTGAGCAGATAAAAGTAAAAAATTGCAAATTCAAACGTAAAATATAGTACCAGTGATTCTGAATCGTACTGAAGGAAACTATCGCCCCAAAAGCTTGGAGGAAAATTTGCACAAGGTCGAGTGATGGCGGAGGGTGCGTGTTCTGTCGAAAGAGACATGGTAATTTTCTTTCCAATATTTCTTCGTGATTTATCAATGATGGATGATTTGGGCAAATACTAGGTTATATATATATATATTCTAATGCTATCATACTGTTCAATTTGTCATCCAAATCTTGGTTGGTATAAAAGAAAATAAAGTAAAAGATACCGACATATCCTTTATAAATTACAAAACTAATAACCAAAATTAACCTAGCAAGAAACAAAAGAATAAACAACTTGTTTCTTCTCAAAACCATACAATCATGCAATTTGGTGGTGTTCATAATTTTCAACTCCCGGTCCACACTGGATAGTCATATACTCACTATTAAAATGATCATTAAAAAAAAAACACACAAATTGAAAAAAAAAAAGAAAAGGGTAAATTAATGTACCAAAAACAATCATTCAACACTTTTATAGGACTAAGCATATAATATAGATTAATCAATCCTAAGACATACAATCATTCATTTTAGACTTGACCATTTGGATATATGTATTGATGTCAAACTCTAAGGGACCTGCACTTGTATGATGGAATAACTTGTCCACCCAAGGTTAGTCCGTCAAACATGTATGTCCAAGACAATTCATAGACTAGGATCTCCTTTACTCCTCATGATATAACCTATCATTTTCTACTTAAGGTTGAATGGTTATTGGAATGTCGATCATCCCCTATTTCGGAGCTCCTACATCAATACATTACATTACTGAACAACACCATAGAATCTCTTTGCTAGATTCATGAAATTATATCAAATACATATATCATGCACATTACTTATCACGAACTCATCATCATTACCATATCATACTTGAATAAACACTATATCATGTGTGAATAAATACCACACCTACTCATATTCAGATATAACTTGAAACATCACTAATATAATAATACACATGCATAGAATCCAAAATGTCTTAATTCAAACAGAGCAAAAATCGGAAAATCAGAAACATGCAATGGCTTAAGAGCAAGGAGTGCTCAACACATGTCTTTGGCGCTCAACGCTAATGCTCATGAAAACATGTTCACGCAGTGAGTCCACCTCTCGTCCAGCGAATTATGGAGGAAAGGTTCTAGGCCTACAGAGAATAAATGGCACTCAATGCTCAAAAGTGTCGCTCAACGCCATATAACACAGAAGCTCTTTGACTTTGCAGTGCTCAGTGCCACACAGAACCGCTCAACGCCACACCAGAAACTAGAAACTTTTATTCTTGATCTAATTGTACTCAAGCCCTATCTAAATGAACAAATTGGTATTCTTGACACTGTGATTGATTCAAAAACATCTTTAAACATCATATTGAATAACAATTTGCTTCATTAGCTAGTGACTCAGTCCATTAGATAAAACCAAAATTAACCAAAAACCAAACAACATATTCAACATACCAAAGACCAAATTGCAGCAATACAAGTAGCTAACCAAGTCCTGAAGTAGCTAACCAAGTCCTAAAATGCATAAACTCATACTCCAAATATCAAGTTCATTCAATAAACGATCCCCATAAAAATTCATCCGTCAACCACCAATTTTAGACTAATTTCAAACCATCACTTATACCTATTACCAAACCACGACTCAACAACAATTTCAACTAATTATAACATCAATTTAATCATTTCAAACAACCAAAACAAGTAACATTTAACAAGATATCATAGCTAGATTTCCTTGTACCAGACAACACACATTCAAACTAAAATCAATCAACATACTTAAACACAACAAAATTTCAACGTGCTTAACTACCCAAATTCAACAACTCAATTAAATTAATCCAACTTAAGGATATCAACTCATACTACCCAAGTATTAAAAACTTAAAACAAGTTATTTAACTTCTCTTACTTGACAGATGGCCAAAAAGCTCTAAACCAGCTTCAAACACACAAGAAACTTTATTTGCTCATACGAATAACAGAAAGACAATCAATGTATACTGTTAGAACCACTGATCGACAAATATTCAAACTGATGACTCAATAGACATTTGCAAACGAAGCAATACCCACATAAAACAGGTATAAGAAAAGAGCAAAGAAAAAAGATTGAAATTCAACTTACTCAAACGAAAAAACTCATGAGTCCAGATTAAAAATTTCATCATAAGGATCAATCCTACAATAATATTTATTCAGTTATACAAGCAGAAAACTCTAAAAAATCAATTTCTAAAAAAATTATATGTTTTAAAATAAACTCATTTATAAAAACCCTATTTACATTAAATTTTTTTAATATTAATATAATCGAGTCTTACTCAC
Source organism: Vigna hirtella (assembly GCA_027742795.1). NCBI lineage: Eukaryota > Viridiplantae > Streptophyta > Magnoliopsida > Fabales > Fabaceae > Vigna > Vigna hirtella. The sequence continues at coordinate 753,902 of JAHCHA010013424.1, forward strand.
TTTTAAATTATTATTTTTTAATCTTTATATAACGCAACTTAAATATGATAAACAATGACATCATTTTAGTCACTTTAACAATTTTAAATTTTATTGTTGTATATGTTACTTTTTACGTTTAGTTGTTACTTTTTTTGACCTTTAGTACTTTATGTTGTAAATAAAACTAAACTCTAACGTCTTTAACTATCAAATGACAGTCTAGCATTGGTATACATATATACGCCACTATGGTTAATGACTCATTATTCTCTCTCTATTTTACACTCTCTACCCATCTCTCTCTCTCTGTTGCATTCTCACAAACACCTTCCAGTCCTAACAGTGGTATCAGGGGCGACAGGTTCTGAAACCCGGTAAAGTTTTATGACGCTCAAGAAGACGCTTCAAGAAGAAAGGAGTGTGGAAGTGATGGCCAGAATGATTCACAGTAACCTACCTGTATTTGATGGCAAAGAGTTCGATGATTGGTGCGTGAAGATCGACGCAATTCTTGGCTTCCAAGAAGTGGACGAGATAGTCAAGAAAGGCTTTAAAGAACCGTTAAAGGGAGACTCAAAAGAAGTGAAGAGACAACACAAGGAGAACAAGAGGTTGGACTGCAAGGGTTAAATGTTGTTGCATCAGTGTGTGTTGGCTGCTATCTTCCAGAAAGTCTCGAAAGTTGTTACGGCGAAGAAGGTTTGGGATATCCTACAAGAAGGATATGGTAATTCCAACAAGGTGAGGAAGGTCTGTTTGCAATCCCTACAGAGGAAATATGAGCTTCTATGCATGGGGGAGCAGGAAACGATGGTAGAGTACATCCGCATAATTCAAATCTTGGTGAATGCTATGAGAGCATGCGATAAGGTTGTGAAAGACAAAAAGATTGTCGAGAAAATTTTGAGAATGCTGACGCCCAGTATGACCACATTGTTGTGACTATAGAAGAAAGCAAAGATCTGGAAACGATGGGAGTGGAAGAACTATAGAACTCCCTCGAAGCGCATGAACAGAGGTTGATTGAGAGAAAGAATGCAGAAAAGGATGCAGTGCAAGGCATAAATCAAGCGTTGCAAGCAAGAAATGATCAAAGCTTCAAGAGCCAAGGATTTGGAAGAGGCAAAGGATGGACACGCGGTGGCCGAACGGGTGGTGGAGGTACGAAACCCTCTAAACAAATTGACTAAAATGATGCAAGTGAGCAGAATGAGGGAAACAGTAGAGGAGGAAGACAATTTCGAGGTAGAGGAAGAAAGGACAAAAGAAGTGTTCAATGCTACACTTGTAACAAGTTCGGGCACTACTTTGTAGAGTGCTGGCACAATGAAGCCGTGAAGAAGAACAAGAATGACGAGGCGGTGAACCTTGCTCAGGAGGCATGTGATTCGGAGTCCGATCTTGTTGTGCTGATGAGTACTCTAGAACGAGTAGAAGAGGAGTTGTGTAGAGAGATAGTGCAGGAAAGGTGTGAATGTGTATCTGAACATGTGTTGCAGCCGAGAGCAACAAGCCCAGCAGATGCGTGTCATTGTGGCACATACCACCTGTTGTTGCTGTTAAGTGAAGATAGGCATTTAGTTGATGAAGAAACCGACCGGGTGTCATCTTCATATGTAGCAGAAGAAGAAAACGAACGGTTGTCGTATTCAAGTGCAGCTTGTAAAGAAATTGAGCAGATGTTGTCTTCTAATGTAGTTGATGAAGAAACTGAACGGTCTTCAATTGCAGTAGTTGTTGAAGAAGTGTTACCTTCAGACCGAACGGTTGCTGAAGAAGAGATGTTGCCTTCAGACTGAACGGTTGCTGTAGAAGAGATGTTGCCATCAGACCGAGCGGTTACTGAAGAAGATGTGTTGCCTTCAAACCGAACGGGTGTTGAAGAAGTGGTGTTGTTCTCAAACAGAACGGGTCGTAATGAAGAAACCGGACGACTGGTGTCTTCAGACCGAATGGGAGTCGATGGAGAAATCGAACGGTTGTTTAACTGAATGATTATTAATAAAGAAACTGGATGAGCGTTGACAGGTGTTAAGAATTGGAACACGTGTTGATGTCTGCAGATGCGAGCCATGCAGAAAACGATAACTACTGGTAGTTAGATACAAGATGCTCCAACCATATGACAGGCAAAAGGGAATGGCTGATAGACTGGATAAAAGTGTCAGAAGCAACGTGAAATTTGCCGACAACACCGTGATCGTGGCTGAAAGGGCTGGAAAAATTCTGATCACAGGACAGGATGGTCGATCAGCCTGCATGAACAATGTGTTGTATGTTCCAACAATGAAAAATAATTTATTAAGTCTTGGACAGTTCTTGGAGAAGGGATACACTGTGACGATGCAGCAAGGACTCATCGAAGTGTTTGATGAAAGGCAACGGCTGGTGCTCAAAGCCCCTCTTGCCCGAAACTGAATCTTTAAGGTGAATCTACAGACCACGATTGTTCAGTGCCTAGCTGCGACTGATACTAGTGATGATACACGGAAGAAGAAAAGGAGATCTAGAAAAGATGAGCATAGGCATGGTAAAAGGAGAAACAAACGTCGAAAGAAGAAACGAAGGAAACAAGAGAGTGGAAATAACTCCGATGGTGAGAACTGTGGTGTTCAACTGAAATATCAGAAATAAAAAAAGGCAGTCTAATATGATGGACGATCAGCCTGGCAAAGTTTGAAGTTAAATTTCTAGGGAGTTTAATTTTAGAGGGGTGTGTTGTAAATAAATCTAAACTCTAACATTTTTAATTGTCAAATGATAGTCTAACATTCTCTGTATCTGGTGTATATATATATACCCCGCTGTGATTAATGAAAATTAACACTCGTTATTCTCTCTCTACCCTGTGCCCATCTCTCTCTGTTGCATTTTCACAAACACCTTCCAGTCCTAACCCTTTAAATATTCGTATGTGCATTTTAATTTCAATTGACCCTCCTTCCTATCATTATTTGAGATTTTAATATTAAATCTAATATTTAACTTCATGTCAAAATACTGGAAGAAAACAAATATTATTCAAAACCCGAAAAAAAGTAATATATATATATATATATATATGTATGTATGTATCGAATAGATGAGTTAATTTATAAATTTTTGTGATATATATTAGAAAAATGACACTTGCAACTTGCAGAATCTAGTGGAATATATAATGATGAGACTTGCAACTTGCAGAATCTAGTGGAATAATGATGAGAAAGTTGTCGGTATGGTATTGTAAGACTGTGTGAGAAAAATATTCTAATTAATAATATGATTGTTGCTTGATTCAGTCGCACTATCAATATAATTGCAAGCCCCTGCAACCCCTCGCTTGGGTACTTATGCATTTCAGTCCAAATACAAATGCTTCGTAAGCTCCACTTTCACTGCAAAAAGTATATTATGCTTGTAAATTTTAAAATTATATATTTAAGTTGTTAAAAATATTATAAATAAAACTTTTGAGGATTAAAATAACAGAATTATATATACTGTTTGTAACAATAAAAAGTTAAACCCTATTATTACTAAAAATCAAATTTTTTTTCTAACAATTAAAAACCATCACAAAAATTATTCTAATTATATAATATTTTATTATATTTTGATAATTAAAAACCACCACCAAAATATACTATATTTATTATTATTTAATATCTACTAAATATTTACAACGGTAAAAAATTACTTTATATATATATATATATATTATTTCTAAAATTTAAAAGTAATATTTATTAATTAGTTTTAATCAATTTTACGACCAATAATTTAATTATTTATTATATTCCATGAATAAATAATTCAAGAGAAAAAAGTAAAATTCTAAACTCAAAAGAAAATAAAGAAAGAATTTTAAAAAAATGCAATTATTAAATGTTGTTTAGAAATGTAATTCGATGTAAAAAGATATAAAACGTCGAATGTCCAGCGTTAGACGTCAAAAGGTTAGTGAATTCAATAAATATTTGAGCGGGAGAATGAAAATTCATTCACTTTATCTTAGTGCGCGAAACTCTCTTCTCTTCTCAAACTTTTCTCGAACGAAGTTTGACGACTATCACATGTAATCTTTCTTTCATTTGATTCGAATGCATTTTATGTATGATTTTCGTTTGTTTTGACCGATTATTTTGGTGCTTTTGTCCTTCATAGGCGCATTCTGCTTTCTCTATCACCGGTGACGACACTTTATTCCGACGAACCAACCATTTGAAGGTTAGTTTTCGTTTTCATTTTGAAGAACTTATTGTTGAACTTGTTTGTTGTTTTTTTTGTTGAACTTGTTTGTTGTTGTTTGGTTGAACTTGTTTGTTGTTGTTGTTGTCTGATTGAATTTGTTTGTTGTTGTTGTTTGATTGAATTTGTTTGTTGTTGTTTATTGTTGTTTGTTATTGATACTACATTCATAGTTCTGGCTTTATAAAATACCAAAAACTAAAATTTGTTGTTTTTCTACTTTTCAGGTCTCGTAGAGTTGTAAAGGATCACAATTAATTAAAAAAAACAAAAAAATTGATTAACGTCGTATATTAACAAAATTCGACGTTAAGTTAAATTCGTATATTGACAAAATTCGACGTTATAATTAAACGTCAAATTTTTTAAATTCGGTGTCAATTTAACGTCTTGATATGACGTCGTTCGCAAATTCGCTGTTAAAAGTCCAAAATATTCGACGTTGTACGCAATTTTTGTCCTAATGATTTTAGCCATTTTTTTAGTCCACTCTAGTTTAGAAGTTAAATTTATTTATTTTTATAATTATAGTTTTCATCAAACCTGTATTTATAAATAGGAAAATTATATAAGAAAGGTGATCTACCAAAAGATAGAATCAAATATGTTTTGGTTTCTAAAATATCACATATTTTTTTGTTTTCATTCATTTTCTAAATTTGATCCATTTTTGTCTCTGTCTTTTTAAGAAAGTTAAAGATATATTCCTCATTAATCAATGCTCTTAGTTTTTTCTGACATGACAAATGGTGAGTCACGTTTAAGTCATTTAAGATAAGTGTCTTATTTTTCAAGGTTGCGAGATAGTTCAGTTAGAAATAGTGTGTCACGTCACCAACCTGGTAAGGTCGACAAAACATGTGTATTGTGTCTCCAAGTCGATAAGACATCCGGATAGCTCGATGGGAACTCCAAACAATATGAAAAGGTGAATGGAGAACTCAGATAACTTGGTAGAAAGTTCGGATAGCCCGGTAAGGTGCATGAGGAACTTTGATAGCTTAGTGGGAGTTACAAATAGCTCGGTAAGGTTATTAAGAACTCAGATAGCTTGGTGGGTTGCCCAGATAGCTTAGATAGAACCTTCTCGAGCTCTTTACACATTTGATCGAGTTGTTTGAGTTCTCCATGCACCTTACTAGGCTATTTGGACTTCTCACCAAGCTATATGAGTTATCCATCTCTTGTTAACCTTATCAGGCTGGGGACATGATTTGTGATTGAGCTATTTTTCCGACCATGGAACACAATAAACATGTCTTAAATAGGTTCATGAGGTTCACATTTTCCACGTAAAAAAAAAAAACTCATAGTATTGGTCAATGAGGACTAAATTAATGACTTTTTAAAAGGAAATGAATGAAAATGGATCAAAGTTTAGAAGAGAGATGAAAACAAAAATTACATGATAGTTTAGAGACCAAAAACATATATAACCCACAAAAATATTCAACTATGTATTCAACTACTCTTTCTTTTGCTCTACAAAGCTTTGTAAGCTCAACACAAGAATCATTACTCTACGAAGCTTCATAACTAAGCTCATGACAAGAATCGTGTATTTGAGTACTAGTATGTATCTTATAGCCTTGGCATGTGACAATAACCTATTGTGCATGACAATAAGGGGCTCAACATCAAGTTACTAGTAGAATAACTTCCAAAAGGTGGAAAACAGTGACCAAGGGATATGTTACTTCTAGAGATTGATGTATTTGTCCCCTCAATTTTGTAGTCTTTAGTAATGTTTCATCATTAGGGATTAGTTCACAGGAAACAATTTTCAAAAAAGATTAGGGATACTAACATATAATTAAATATGTAGTAAGTAATAATTATATATTATTGAATAATATATACATATACAGTACAAAAGTAAAGAAAAACTCAACTACTTCTATAACTTCAATATCTATCTAGCTAGGAAAACAAAACCCTGAGGAAATACTAAAAGTACTTTGCCTGATATCATGACATTGGTTCAACTTTTTGGTTTTCTATTCATATTCCATTTGTTAGTTAAATTTCCCTTTGTCTTTTCCATGTAAATTTCTCACTCATCTTTTTCTTCAACTTGCATTACTTTCCTGGTCCTTTATCTTCTTACTCGGTACTAATTTCTTCTTTTTCTTCATAGTTTGTTCTTCTATTGTTTTTAGGTAAGTATCAATTTAAAGGTTAGATTTTCTTTAACCACTTTTCTTTTCATCTCATGATTTCTTTTTGGGTTGTTATTATGTTGTTTGGGATGGCTTTTTTAGTTTTCATAGTATTTATTCTTAGTTATTGTTTGATCGGGTTGAACAGTTAGACGGATTGGATGGGCTTATCGGCTGACGGAATGGTCAAGATGGTCGAGATGGATGGGCAGGCATGATCATTATACTGACAAGGATGACCGAGATGTACATGATTAATGGGTTGGCCGAGCTGGTCAGGATGGTATGATGGTCGAGCTAATATGGATGACCAAGATGGTCGTGATGGATGGGTTGACCAAATGGCCGGGATCGACCAGATGAAACAGATGGTCGGGATGGTTGGGATAAATGTGTTAATGAGTTGGCCAAGCTAGAGTGTTGGTTAAGCTAACATGGATGGGCAGGATGGATGCATTGGTTGGGATAAAAGGATTGGTCGGGTTGGACACGATAGACGAAATGAACGGGGTCACGAATGGTCACGTTGTCAGGATGGTCAGGGCTGATGTTAGGTGTGTAGGCAGAGATGGGTAGGATGGACGAGCTGACGGGATAATCAGGATGGACGAGCTGGCGTGATCGCCAAAATGACGAGGATGGTCGGGATGGATGAGATTGATGGGTTGGTTGGGATGGATGGGATGGATTGAGCTGACTGGATGGTCGAGATGTATAAGATGATGGGATGTATGGAATGAACGTGCTTGTCGATCTGGTCGGACTGTCCTAATTGTTGGGATTGTTTGGAGGGACGGTCTGACAAGATAGTTGGGTTGCTGATATGGCGAAGCTACTAGTCTAACCGAATTGGCTAGAATGGACAAGATTATTGATATGGCCCAGCTGGCTTGAATTATCATAATTTTCTAGATGGAGTGGCTGACGGGATGGTCGAACTGTTGGTCCTATAGAGCTAGCCAGGATGGCTGGCTTGGCTTGGATGGTTGGACTGGCCTAGATGGACAAAATGACAGGATTGCTAAGAAAGCTGGACTGGTCGATCTAACTGGGCTAGCCCTTTAGGCTTGCTCTTTCTTTTCATCCCATCTGAAAGAAAAAAGGTTTCGTGGGTACATGAGTCATGAGACTAGTTATTGTTTAAAAATTTTATAAAGTTACACTTTATAATCACAAATTTACATTTTTATCTTATTTCTTTTCTTGAATGGACCAAATCTCACGAAAGCAAAATTTAATTACTTTATCTATCTTTTATTAGCTCAAGTACACTATAAAGAATTATCATCCCTTAATTAATGTCGATAAAATTTATTTTTATAAAAAATTTGTAAGGTTAAATATGTTTTTAGCTTCTTAACTTTCATGTGCAATTGTCTTTCGTTCATGTTTCAAACGTTGAATAATTTTTATTTCAAACTTTATTAATAGAGGGATGTGGTCTTCGTGACCAAATGATGTTAATGATTTTCTGATATGACAAATGATGTTGTCACATGTGTGTCAACGTTAACACATGAACACACACGTGGTAATGTTGTTTATCAAATTGGGAAATCTTTAATGTCACTTGGTTATGAGGACTACATTCCTTCATTAATAAAGTTTTAGGTGAAAATGATTCAACGTTTGCGACATAGATGAATAGGGATAACAAATAAACTCGTCCTTTGAGTATTATCTGAACTCGTTCATATTTTGATGAGAAATCCTTGGATTGACTAGATACGAGTATGATATAGGTAATACTCAATTTTTTTTAATTAGATACGGAGACAAGGATGGATAAGTACATATCTACCTTGTTCGCGTCCCAATACTTATGCATGTCCTAGTTTAAATTATTAAAATATTCATAATTTATTAAGTAATCTAAAAGATTGATATATATATATATATATATATATATATATATGTAACATCCCAAAATATTGTAAGGACCTAGAAAATAGAGTATTAGAGCATATAGGTGTATTAAAATAATGAGACAGATTATTTTACTTAAAATATTCTTATAATATAAATAGAATTTTTATAAACATGTCTCATTATTCTAAGAACACTTCATCTCTCTAGAACACTATTCCTCAGAGTTCTTTGACTTCTCTCTACCATCTCTCACTACTGAGTTGTCTGATTGACGATCCACGTCATAGAGGGCTTCGATCTTAACCGATCAATTCCGTGATTCTAACTGGTAAGCTGTTTGTCCTCTTTCTCCTCTTGTTCTTGTTTCTGGATCATGCAAGTAGTGTTGTTGCATGTGTCTCACAGTTTCCTTCTTCACTTTTCAACTCAATATAGGTTCTAAGAGCTGTTTTCTATCACCAATTGGTGAGTTGTAGGTTTCTGTTGAGTTTCCTTGCAGCGCAAGGTACAGTTGGAGCGATTATGTGTGTTGGGTTGTTTGTCTCTAAGGTAAGGGAAGATAGATTGTTGTTTTAATTAGTAAAATGATATGTGTGTGATATATTCTGTGTTATAGTGCTGGTTGAGTTGACTATTATGTTTTGAGTATAATTAATAGTATGTTCTTTGAATGCCAAATCGTGAAAACTGTAAAATGATGATTGTGAACTGAATTGGATGTTGTGTGCTGCTGTAATTGAACATATCAATGTGTGTAATCTGTTATAGTGGTGATCAAATAAAATATGAAGTGAATTGTGGTTTTTTAGAATCATTTTGGAGGAAGTGAGGTAGTGAATTTGAGAATTTGAGTTCTAGTACTGGTATGGTCTGTTTGGGCAGTTTAGGTAAGTTGTATGTGACTTGTTTGAGTCATTAAAATGGTCAAAAACAGGTTCAAAGTGGTAAATTGGAGTTTGAGTCTGTAAGTTGATGAATTTAAAGTTTTAAAGTAGGAATTGGTGCATAAACACTTTAGATTGATGTTAGGAAGGTTTAGAATCACTTAGTCAAGTCTAATTAAGTATATACAACAATCTAGGGGTGTTAGAAGTTGGGAAAAATGTTTAAAATTGGTAAGTTGTGGTTGAGTTGCATAATTCTACAGAATTTTCGTTCTGCAGATTATGCAGACTCGCTGTGCGAATGGATTCGCATAGCGAGTCACCTTGGCGAGATGCTCTCTGCCAAGGCATTCTTACAGCGAATGGGTGCGCTGTGCGAATGGATTGAGAGGGTTGCTCTCTGTTTGATGATTCACATAGCGAATCAAGTCGCTATGCTACTGGTTAGGGTCTGGGTTTATTATTCTTTTTATTCGAACAATGAATGGGTTTCGCTCTGCGAGTGCTTAAGGAGCGTGACCCATTATCTAAGGTTCTCGCATAGCGAGTTGGGACACTATGCAAGGGGTCTGGGGTCTGATTCAAGTCACGGTTTATTTGCATAACGAGTCTAACAGCTATGCAAATGGTTTAGAGGGTTGGATCTTTGTATGAGGATTCGCACAACAAACTATGTTGCTGTACGAGAAGCCTCTAGTTTTGCTATGCGAATGTGTGCACTGTGTGAGGGGTTCAGTTCTAGTTCACTTTTCTTTTGATCTTAAGTTGTTTTACATGAAACATTGAGTGCTTTATGAAGTAAGTTGAAGTTGTATTATGTAATATCATTGGTTAATGATGTATGTTGTGTTTCAAAGTGTAAGTTGGTTAATTCAAAGTGTAAAGTTCAAAGTATGGTTAATGGATGTAATTCCATGATCCTCAAGGAGAGGATACATGGTGGTGCCCTATGTTGTGATTCAAAGTGAAATCTCTTGTTGAGATTTAAGTAAGTTTAGAATGAATGCAAGAGCTTAGTCTTGGGGGTTATCCTGAAACTCCAATGGTCTTTCATTCTCAAGTAGAGAGGATTGATCCATGTCGTGAGGAGTAGCAAGAGGTCCTAGTCTTGGGTGCTTGCAATATGGCCAGAGGTGAGAGTGATAACGGACTAACCTCGTGAGTGTGGTAGGGTGAAACCCATTGGCAATGACTTTGCAAAGCAGTAGAAGCCACTACGAGTGCACGACCCGCCATAGCTCGTCAATCATTCTAAGTCCGGTCTGTCAAAGTCAGTGTGGTGTTATGTGTGAAGAGTTTATGTGATGTGAATGAATAGTATAATTGTATGAAGCTTAGTAAATTAGTATGTGATTAATCTTTGTTTAAACTAGCTTACCTTGTTGTGTGCTTGTATTTTGTATGTTCTGGTGTTCTTCTTCTACAATGATCATCCTTTGGGTGTGAGCAGCGGAAGAAGAGGTGTATCTAGAGCAGACATTGGATGAAGGTGATGTTGCGGAGTAGTTAGTATAGTATAACCTTGTATATACTTTTGATCATCCTTTAGTTTGTATATAAAGTTTTAAATTTATAGTTGTTTTTGAATAACTGTAATGTTAACACTTTATGTTCTAGCTGGATAACTGGTCTATATTATCATGTATGTGATGCTTCTCTTTATAGTTTATACTATAATATTGGGATGTTACAAATATAGTATAAACTATATTATAGATCTATCACAAATAATAATATAGTAGATCAATTATCCATGAGTTGTCAAAGTATTTTAACAATACAGTTATCCAAAATAACTATAAAATTAAAATCTTTAAGGAAAATAGATACTATACAAAACATAAGAACAAACCGATCGGTTATACAACACCCTGTATAAACTGAACGGTTTACAAAATGTAAACATCAAATCTGTTGACCGACCGGTCCTAACTAAAATGCAGGTTTAACATCTTCCAAAGCCTGCTCCAACGAACAATCATCACCTTCTGCTCACATCCACAGGATGATCATTGCAATAGAGAAGACAATCGAATGGAAAACATAGAACAAGACAAGAAAAGTAGGGTAAGCTAGAGTAATTTAATTAATCCAATAAAACATATAATTCAAACAAATACAAGAGTAAACAAAAGCCAATCATGTTAATCACACAACAACCAAACATACATTTCCAGCAATGACTGAACATATAATATATGCCATGACCGACCACTTTTACTCTGACTGTCCGGACTATATGAATTGTGTAGCTACGACGTTTTTGCACCCGGATGGTGTAGTAGCTGGGATGCCCTCAACAGTTGTCACCGGGATTAATCCGCTATACCTCGTCCAAGTTACACTTATGGACTAGGACCTCCTGTCATTTTCACACATGAGTTACTCCTTTCTACTTGAGAATGAGTAATCACAGAATATCAGGATAAATGCCAGCTTAGCAATAACCACATTCATACTTTATAATTCCATAACCATTCCTAAGATATTCCTCCTTGGAATTCTCTTCTACATTACTTAAAAACACCATCATCATTATATAACATATAATTCCATTCAACAATCATATCTTTACTCATACAATTGAGAACTCTGTGAACGTTGCATACCGAACGAAAAGATCAACATAATCTATGCACAAGACCGAATGGGAAAAACCCTCCCTACATAAGAACATGACCGAACGGTCATTTAGAGAGAAACTCAAGCAGGACTCGAACAATTGAACTTATATCGAGCACTTATGAATTAGAATGGACACTATTGGCTTAGACCGAACATCATTGGCTTAGGTCGAACACTATTGGCTTAGGCCGAACACTATTGAAATAGGCTTAACACTATTAGCTTAAGCCGAACACTAATGACTTAGGCCGAACATTATTAAAATTAAATACAAGTACCAGACTGAGTACTACGAAGAGACCGAGTGCTAGTACAAGACCGAACACTACCAACAACGAGCGCTAGTACAAAACTGAGCACTACCAGTAATGAGCACTAGTACAACACCGAGCGCTAACACTAGCATAATTGCTAGTACAAGACTGAGCGCTAACACTAGCATAATTGCTAGTACAAGACCGAGCGCTAACACTAGCATAATTGTTAGTACAAGACCGAGTGCTAACACTAGCATAATTGCTAGTACATGACTGAGCGCTAACAAGAGATCCCTCAACCCACTACGATCGATCGCTAGATTCAATAGACTACTAGTACTAGACCGATCGGTCATTAACTAAAATCCCACAGAAGTAGGACTCAGTTAAGACCGAACACAATATAAACTTAGCACTACTAAGAAACGAACGCTAATACAAAACTGAGTACGGCTAGGAGACCGACCACCCACCTAATATTGAACACATTTTCCCCAATTTCACCATCACCCTTCCTCACAATTCACTTGGCCATTGAACCAAAATTCTACAACATCCCAAACCTCATGAACATAGCACATAACAGTCCACACCAAGATCACCGAACATCAAATAATTCATTTTCACACACATGCAGAATCATCAACAACATATTCATACATCAAAATCAAGTAATTAAATTAGCTAGTTTCCCTTACCCTTTTAAACGAACAGCAACTCAGCTTACAGCAGAATTCGTTTCCCCAAAACCAAAACTTTCTAGAATACCTATAACCCACCGATCAAGAAGGAATAATCAACCAACAGACCAAAACATGATCAGAATTTTGGAAGATGAAACAAATGAACACATGCAACCAGAAATTTGACTTGCATGTGCCCGAAAACATATTTCTTAGGAAGAGAATGAACTTACCGGCTCCAAACTTGAATTTGATCGGTGAAGATGGAAGATTTTGACACTTTGATTACTCAACACTATCTGATTGAAAATCAGAAGAAGAAGAAAGTGAAAATTTTGTAGAGAGAAGGAGGAGAATTGTAGAGAGAAGGAGGAGAATAGGATTCATGAACGCAGAGAGAAGAAGTGCATGCAGAGGAGAGTGACACGAAATTTTGAAAAGTTCCTTTATATACTACCGTCAAAACTGACCGGCCACTCAGCTACACACACCTGTCTTCCACTTTCTAAGTTTCTAAAATCCTTACGCCTACACCTGACTTCCACTCACTGCTGAATTTAATGATCCTGACAATATATATATATATATATATATATATATATACACACATTATTTTCCAGTATTTAGTTCATAACTCTTTTGTTTTTTTCTTTCCTGCATACTTTTTGCTCCTCTCTTCTAATTTTTAGAATTATATCCACAAAATTCACTCACAAATATCACCTAATTACAAATATCACTTGATTATTCAAAATGGTGTATTAAGTTTCAAATAAGTTTTAAGTTTCTCATTTAATTATTTATACTCTTTTTTAGTATTTTTACTTATTTTTATTTTTTTGACGTGACAATGTTTGACTCTCCTAATTTTTTATGTTCAATCGTGTAAACACTTCATTTACTAGGTAATATAAAAAATCTTATCTTTATTGTCCTTGATCCTTAAATTGTCTTTCATTTATAAAATTCTTTATTTTGCTTAAATAATTTTCATTATCTCTTAATTGCTGAACTAGTTAAATGTTTAGAAATTTTTTCAGATTTCTTTTGTGACCCAAATGAAGTGGTTCATTCCTTGTATGATTGAAGGAAAGTATTTTTTTTATCTCTTGTGTTATCTAAACCTTAAACTCTTTCATTTGTGATTGTAAGTTCGATTTATTTTAGCGTTTAAGTTAGTCGTTCTTTAGAGAAATTAATAATAAGATATAGGTTCTTTTGATCTGAATCAATTTTCTGTTTTCCAACACTTTTTAAATTATTTGTTGTTATTATAAAGAAAAGGATTTTAATTGAACTTTAATCTTAAAAAAGAAAAAATTCTTTTAAAATAATTTTTTTTATTAAACTAATTCATCCCCACCTTTTTTATCTTCAACATAAACATTTTGTTGCACGATTCTAACAATCCTTGCTGCGGTTGTCATTCTTATGCAAATGACTAAAAATTTATTTAATCTTTTAAAAAAATTATAAACATTTTACTTGTTCAGTACACATAAAAATATAACATATCTTATTCTTTTTACAATACTTATCAAAATTTGTTCCAATAAACTTAACCTAAGTTTAAATATCTTAATTAATAGTTAAAATTTAAATAAAATAATAAGTAATATATATTAATATGTAAAATAACAAAAATTACATTTTTAGACTCTAAACTTTAATAATAAATATTGAAATTTGTCTATGTTTTAAATTTTGATATAATATGATTCTCAAAATTTAAAAATAAATAAATATAATTCTTTTAATCTAATCACATTAAATTTTTAAATCTTTAAAGCAAATATCCAGCCATATAATTCTTTTTAAATCTTTTAAATTTGTTAATAAAGCAAAAATATAGAAAATATTTAAATTTTAAAACAAACACAAATTTTTTTAAATTAAAGAATTAAAAATATATTCAATTTAAAAATGTAGAATTCTATAAATTTATAAAAATAAAGTAAGAGGTGAACTTTTACTTTGTTTCGTGATTACCGACAAAATCTGACAGAATTGCCTTGCAAGATACGCCAAAAGGAGTACACTCATTTTTAGTGCATGACAGGTATCTTCACCGATTCTTTTTTATGCTTGAAAACGATTTAGATGGTTTTGAAATTGGCTCTCATTGAAATAAACATGTGATTTTGCTTTTAAGTATCTAATATTCATTTCCTGACAGTTACTTATAAAATTTTGAATTAACAGTGGTATTTTAATTAAAACATTTTCACGTATCAATCATGTTATTACACGGTTAGACACAATCGATTGGATATGACTTTATGCCGAGTAGAATGGAACGAACAATCGAGATATGAAAATGAATTGCACAGTCCCGACAGTATTTGAATACAGTTAAAACACAATTAATAGGTTATTTTTTTCCTTTTTTTTTTTCAGAAACTTAACGTCAACCGTAGTAAAACATTTTTTTCCTCTTTTATGATATTTAATCAATTTTAATAAATACTAAAATGTACATTTTTTTCCTCTTTTATGATATTTAATCAACTTTAATAAATACTAAAATGTCCTTTATTGAAGTGAGAAGAGAGAATTAGTTTTAATAACTCTAAAATAATCCCTATAACTTTAATATCTTATAATCATCACATTAGAATCTATACATCAAAAGTATACTTTAAATTACATGAACCAATCTTAAATTAATATAATTTAACATTCTCCCACTTGGTTCATGTGATGACTTGAAGATCTAAAACTAAACTTTAAGTGTGCACCATTCATTAGAATTATCAAGTCATCATCCTTATATGAATTGAAATGATCAGATCATGGCGGGCAAAAGTCATGAACGACAAGATTCCTTCCATGTATCACATAATCAAACCAACTCAACATAACTTTAATCAATCTTTTAACTTTCATGTCTCTAAAAGAGATATAACATGTTACCACAATCAATAATACATGTATATAACTTAATGTGGATAACAATAGAATAAAGAGAAACATAATTTTAATTGAATTCACAAGTGTCATGACAGTACAAGCATATAACTATACATATCCATATAGATAGATAACATCATCATGTTAATATTGACTTATCCATAATGTCCATACTTTCAACATGGCCAATAAAAGTTTTGGACAATAGTCCTTTAGTTAACGGATCTGCTATCATCAAATCCGTACCAATATGCTCAATTAACACTTTATGTTTCTTCACTTCTTCTTTCACCGACAAGTATTTCAAATCCATGTGTTTAGCACCCTTTGAGTACTTGTCATTTTTAGAGAAGAAGACGACTGCGGAATTATCACAATAAATCCTTATTGGTCTAGCAATATTGTCAATAATGCCAAGCCTCGATACAAAGTTCCGCAACCACAAAGCATGAACCGTGGCCTCAAAGCATGCCACAAATTCAGCCTCCATGGTAGAAGTAGCAATGACTGATTGTTTTTCACTTTTCCAAGAAATTTCTCCTCCAGCTAATAGATAAACATACCCAAATGTGGATTTTCTTGAATCCACACATCCAGCATAGTCTGAATCCGAGTAGCCAATCACCTCAAGATGATATGACCTTTTGTAGGTGAGCATGGATTCTTTGGTACCTTGTAAGTACCTAAGAACTTTCTTTGCAGCTTTCCAGTTATCCATTCCGGGATTACTTTGATATCGGCCTAACATTCCAACAGCAAAACTGATATCTGGCCGAGTACAAGTTTGAGCATACATCAAACTCCCAACCACTGACGCATAAGGAATGGACTCCATGACCTTTCGTTCCAAATCATTCTTGGGACATTGCATTTGACTAAACTTGTCCCCTTTTTGAATTGGAACTACTCCAAGAGAGCATTTTTCCATTCAGAATCTCTCTAACACTTTGTTAATATAGATTTTTTGAGACAAACTTAACAATCCTTGTGATCTATCACAAAATATTTCTATTCCTATTACATAAGATGCCTCATTCATATCTTTCATTTCAAAATTTCTAGAGAGAAACTTCTTTACATCATGTAACATACCAACATCATTAGCAGCAAGAAGAATGTTGTCAACATATATAACCAATATAACAAACTTACTCCCACTGATCTTTATATATATATACACCGGTCAACGGTGTTCTCTACAAAACCATATGAAGTTATGGTATCATTAAATTTTAGATACCATTGTCGATAAGCTTATTTCAGTCCATATATTGATTTCTTCAATTTACACACCAAATTTTCTTTTCCTGTTATTGTGAAACCTTTTGGTTGGTCATATAAACTTCCTCTTCTAAGTCACCATTCGGAAAAGCGGTCTTTACATCCATTTGGTGAAGCTCTAAATCATAATGAGTCACCAAAGCCAAAACAATTCTCAAAGAGTCCTTCTTAGAAACAGGAGAGAAGGTCTCTTTGTAGTCAATGTCATCCTTTTGAGTGAAACCTTTGGCGACTAATCTAGCTTTATACCTTTCAATATTGCCTTTTGAGTCATGTTTAGTCTTAAAGACCCATTTACAACCGACTCTTTTTGAACCCTTAGGCAATTCAACTAGATCCCATACTTTATTGTCATCCATTGATTTCAATTCTTCTTTCATAGCATTCAACCAATTCTTTGAATTATTACTTTCCATGGCTTGTCTGAAAAAGACTGGATCCTCATCAATTCTTAAGTCACATTCATGTTCAACAGAGTAAACCACATAATCATTCAAAATAGCAGGTCTTTTCTCCCTTATAGACCTTTTTAATGTTGCTTCTTGTGGTTCCTCTATCAATTGCTCATTTATGACTTGTTCATTTGTGACTTGCTCATTGTCAATTGGCTCAACATTTATATGTTCATTTTCTGGGATTGAAACATTAACTTGTTGTCTCTGCTTATTGTGTGACTGTGATACAACAAGAGGGATAACAACTTCAGAAGAGACATTAGATGTAGAAACACTATCAGTATGCTCTTGAATATCCACTATTCGTGATTCCTCACTCCCACTAAATTGACCATTTTCAATGAACGGAGCATTTCCAGACTCAACTATTCTTGTACTATGGTTAGGGCAATAAAATCTATATCCCTTTGATTTTTCAGGATAACCGATGAAGTAACCACTAATGGTTCTTGCATCAAGCTTCTTTTCATGTGGATTGTATAACCTTATTTCTGCCGGACAACCCCAAACATGAAGATGTCTCAAACTGGGTTTCCTTCCAGTCTATAGTTCATAAGGAGTTTTAGAAACTACTTTGCTAGGAACCCTATTAACCAGATATACAACAGTCTTTAATGAATACATCCACAAAGATAAAGGAATATTACTATGACTTAACATACTCCTAACCATATCCATAAGAGTACGATTCCGCCTTTCTGCTACACCATTTTGTTGTGGTGTATCGGGCATTGTATACTGTGCACATATACCCCGACTTTCAAGAAACTTTGCAAATGGACCTGGACATTGTCCACTCTCATCAGTTTTACCATAATATTCACCACCTCTATCAGATATCACCACTTTTACTTTTTTATCTAATTGTCTTTCCACCTCATTTATGAACACCTCAAGGATGTTCACTGATTGAGATTTTTCATGCAATAGATATATATAACAATAACGTGAGAAGTCATCAATAAAGGAGATAAAATATTTTTCACCACTCCATGATTTAATGTCAAAAGGACCATAAATATCAGTGTGTATTAACTCAAGAAGTTGACTGCTTCTTGTGGCAGGATATTTTGATATGTGTTTTGTTTGTTTACCCTTAATACAATCAATACATACATCCTAGTCATCAAAATCCAATTGAGGTAAAATTTCATTTTTCACTAACCTCAACATCCTTTCTTTGGATATGTGACCCAATCTTTTATGCCATAAGAAAGCAGAACATTGTTTTCCTGCACCACAATTTCTATCAACAACATGTTCAACATTAAACAGGGATTCAGAAAAATTAACATCAAGATTTAAACGATATAAACCATCCAATAATGTACCAGAACCATAATAATACGAAAGTTTATACAAATGAAAAATACCATTTTCAATCTTAAAGTTAAAACCTAAATAATCCAATTTTGCAACAGAAATTAAATTCCTAGCACAACCAAGAACATAGAGACACTTTTCAAGATTCAGACAATAACCATTATCTAGAATCAATCTGTAAGTCCCAATTCCTTCTATCTGTGCCTTCATTCTTTTCCCCATATATAAATACTTTTCAGTTCCTTTTATGGGCTGAATTGAAAGGAATCCCTACATAATATTAGAAACACGAGTGGTAGCTCCAGAATCCAACCACCAGGTATTATTAGGCACTTCAATAATATTTGCTTCAAAACTTACAGAAACATAAAAAGTACCTTTCTTTTCAAACCAAGAATTTCTTTACGGACAATCTTTCTTGAAGTGACCTACTTTCTTGCAAAAGAAACATTTATGGTCCTTCTGGATATTGCCCTTATTCACTTTCATTGGGGCTTTGTCCTTCTTGTTCTTCTTTCCTGATTTGGCTTTACTGAAGCTAGCGCCTTCATGAGTTGTGAGATGGATAGAATGATCTTTCATTTTCTTCAATCTCCCTTCCTCTTGTACCAACATGGCTTTGATTTCTTGAAGTTTCATTTATCCTTAAGAGTATTATAGTTCACTTGGAACTGGCCAAATTCAGGAGGAAGAGAGTTCATGATAAACTATACCAGAAAAGACTCGTTCACCTCCATTCCCATTGACTTTAATCTTGCTGCTATATTAGCCATTCCAGTTACATGGTCATATATGGGCTGCGACCAGTCAAACTTTTCGGTAGTAAGCTCACTCATAAGAGTTCCCACAATAGACTTGTCAGTTATGTCTGATTGTGAGTACTCCTTGATCAGTTTCATGAATTCATTTGCGTTTTTCGTTTTAGGCATAGAAGGTTTTACATTCTCTGCCATAGACTTGCGCATCAAGTTTAGTGACAGCCTGTTAGACCTATGCCAAGCCTCATAAAGAGACTTCTCATCACTTCTACTAGTCTCTGTAATGGGTGCGGGCATTTCATCCATCATAATTGCCATGTCCAAGTCTAACACACCAGTTGGAACTGGATTTGTTCTGACCAATCAGCATAATTGAGCCCATTAAACTTGACCACATTGTTGTTCAAACCTGATAAATTCATGTAAGCTGGAAATAATACACAAGCTCATCCATTAATGCTTTGATAAAATTAATGGATTCAAATAAATTACTACACTAGTCATACATTCAAGTTCACCTTTGGGTGACACTTAAACTGATAGGTAATCATTTAAGTCATTCATTTAAGTTCACCTTTGGGTGATTTTTAAATTGACAAATTCCATATATACTTTAATAAACAATCAATCATACTTAAGTCTATATGTATGCTATCTTTGGATATACAAACATATTTACTAAGTACATGAAATGTCTCACTTTAATGTCATCTATTAGTTTATCTTTGGGTAATCCATATCATCCTTATAATAATGACTAATTATTATATATTCATAATTTAACATCTTTATATTATGAATAATTTTCGCAATATTTCTTCAAAAGTAAATCATATTTTGATACACATTGGATCCATACACAGCAAAGGAGTCCTAAATTAATGATCTTCAAAGCACTTCTAATAGCAAAAAAATACCATGCAATCTGCTCTTATTTTCGTGCTTCTTATTACCTATCAATACCCCTTTTAATATATGAATGGTGTACTTCTAGTTGTGTGCCCAGAAAACCAATGTACAGTGACAATAACAAGGTTAGTCATCATATCCTTATATGCTATTAATTTATATTATTTATAATGTGTGCCGCAACACTAAAGTTGCGTTACTGCTTTTCCTTTTTCAAATTTACAAAATCATTTCCATTCAATGCATATGGCAATAACACTTCTTTAATATTTACAATGCGCGTGCAACAGTAAAGTTGCTTCAATGAATAAAAATAAAATTGCGGCTTCCGAATTCACGTTACAGTGAATTGAAACAATCATGCAACAGGAAAGTTGTTTTATTGTGACGTGCGCAACGATAAAAATTTAAAGAAAAAAACTTGCTTGCGGCTTTCAGATTCACATTAAAGTAAATCTAATTTTCTTTCATGCCAATAAAAATAATTAAATATCTAGAAATTAAAATCCCAAAATTTTATAATTCAAAAAATTAAGGTTTCACAAAATTGAGAAAATTACCATTTACGGAGAATCATAAAATTCAGAACCTCACTGATACCACTTGTAAGCAATTCTTTAATTTTTAATTGATTGAAAAACACACCAGATCTTGAATTTTCATGATACTCACTATTTTCTCATACCCAGTAGTAAAGAACTTACCTGAATCTATTGTATAGTTTCTTCTGGTCAATGTTCTCCCTTTTCTTACCCCTCTTTAATGCTTTCTTGATGATATAGAAAGTCCGAAGGATGTTTACTTCTCTTCTTTTCTTTCTAGAAACTTAACGTCAACAGTAGTAAAACATTTTTTCCCTCTTTTATGATATTTAATCAACTTTAATAAAATACTAAAATGTCCTTTATTGAAGTGAGAAGAGAGGGATTAATTTTAATAATTCTAAAATATTCCCTTTAACTTTAGTACCTTATATTCTAATAATCATCACATTAGAATATGTACATCAAAATTATACTTTAAATTACATGAACCAATTTTAAATTAATATAATTTAACATTAATATCATTAGTTAACATTTTTATTATTATATTCTAGATGGTGATAAAAAAGATGTTTTAAGAGAGAAAAATATTATAGATTTATCTATTGAAGACTCTAATATTATAAATGGACAAGTGATACAAAAATTATCAATATTAAAAACTTATTTGTTTGCTTTTGTACATGTTTCTGGATTACATTTAGATTTTATAATACTTTTTTTTTAATTTTGAATTTTCTTTGGAGTTTAACGTCATTTTAGTGTGACATTTATTTAGATTTGAATTAAAAAAATGTAATTTTTTTAACTTAAAAAAAACTTATAATTAAATGAGCCATTGAGTCAACCCGTTTAACCCACCAACCCGTAATGGGTCAGGCTGGGTTCGAATTTTTTCAGCTCGCTAATAAGTGAACTGGGTTGGGTTGGGTTGGCTGGCCAGGTTCGAATTTTTTCAACTCGCTAATAAGTGAGCTGGGTTGGGTTGGCTGGCCTGGTTCAAATTTTTCAGCTTGCTAACAAGTGAGCTGGGTTGGGTTGGCTCACTAAGTGACCAAGCCAACCCGTGGTGAGCCGGGTCGGATCGAGCCGGATTACCCGTTTTGATAGCTCTACCCAACCAATAGAAGGGATTGACTCCACTCTCTACCAAAAACCTTAAGATTTAATGGTTCTTTCATCTTTATATAGTGTTCTATTTTCTCATTTCTATCCAATGTGGGACTTAGACTCACATTTAGATTCTACTTTGCCTCAAACCTAGGCACACTTTTATTAAGAGGGTGGGCAATGATTGACTTGTCCAACAAGAGATGGTTCTAGTTGGGTGACTGTTAAAACAATTCAGGGAAATAATTACTATTCTTTTATTCATATTTTTCCTTCCCAAAGAGGTACAATTATATAAGCACCGGTAACAGCTTATACTTAAAATCAGGAAACAACTTTACAAACAGAAAACAACTTTATAAATTTACAACTTGTTTCTAACTAAAAGTAACAATAATTTAAATTCAAATTCTATGTGACCAAGGATTTAAGATGAGTATTTGAGAAGTCACATATTGTTGTAAAAGCTGACAAAATAGTATTTCCTGAGGCGTGTAGAGTCACTGTCCTTAAGGACTTATCCGCGGTGTGTTGCGCAAGTCCCCCAAGATTCAACAGGAACTTCTCAGAATGTCTGAGGATCTCAGAACTAGCAAGGAACTCTAAACAGAGTATAAGAATAACCCAGAACATTTTTAGAAGAGAGAAAGAGCTAAAGAATGAAATTCAGAAAAGAGAAGAATGAGAAATACTGAATTTTTTGGTGTGTTTTGGAACAAGGAAAGAGCTCTCTATTTATAGAGCTAGGGAGGAATCAATTAAATAAAAGAAATTAAAAATCATAAAGATTTTTAACGTTGGAATTAATTCACATTGAATATTTGAACGTTGGCATGTTTAATAAAAATATTTTCGTTTTCCAATTAGAATACTAACGTTGCAATACAACGTTCTGAAATTCAAAATCACAATTAATGCTTTTAACTTATGCAATAATATAATATTATAACAATCCTCCACATATTGCAAAAGTTGAAAGAAAAGATAAAACTTTTATTCTGGGTCTCATAGGATGTAATGCATCAGAGCTGGTATAGCAAGCTATATGAACCAGTCTTAGATTGAGATACTTAACACAGTGTAGTTGGTATAGCAAGCTATATGAACCAAGGACACTTGACGCGTGTTAGAGGTTTATCAATCACAATACACCCCCACAATCCTTGCTGTTATCACTGTGTTGCGCTTACTAGGCCATGCGCGTGCCCGGTATTCATGAGTGCTCTAGAGATCATGCCAAGATCTCATGCAAGCGGCCCCACTTAACATTCATATAGGTGATTTCATCAAGTGTATGTTGCAAATCATACACCACCCATAAAGGATATGAAAATCATTAAGACTTTGTTTAAGACAAAATTCTATCACCGTATAGAATTTTAATGACAAAGTTTAACCTCTCAATAATGCAGTCTCTAGCACTTTCACACACACCATAGGAATGGACATAATTGATTAAAATCAATTTAGTGCTATCAGAACTAACAAGTGACTTTTTTTTACCCATATGAACCTTATTCATGGGATCTCCAATCACAAAGGTTGGGTTACAATCACTTGTTTGTTTGCAAGCGGCTTAAGTCCCATTCCCCTCGATGTTTCTAATATCATTTGTCTTCCCATGGGTTTTGTCAGAGGATCTGCTAGATTCCGTTCTGACTTCACATAGTCAATGGAAATAGTTCCACTCTTTAGCAGCTGCTTCACCAAATTGTGTCTCAATTGAATATGTATATTCTTTCCATTGTAATTTTTTATTTTAGCTATAGGTATTGCCGATTGGCAATGACAGTGTATTGACACAGATGGGGTTGGTTTCATTCCTATTAGAATGTTTGCTAAGAAATTTTTCAACCACTCAGCCTCACTACCAGCCATCTCAAGAGTGACAAACTCAGATTCCATTGTTGATCTTGCAATAATTGTTTGTCTAGCTGATCTCCATGTAATCGTACCACCCCCAAGTGTGAATACATAACCACTAGTGGATTTTGTCTCATCTGAATCAGAGATCCAGTTAGCATCAGTGTACCCTTCTAGTACAGCGGGAAATCCACTATATTCAATGGCATAATCCATTGAACCTCTTAAGTATCTCATAAGCCTAGCAAGTGCATCCCAATGTTCCTGATTTGGACATTGAGTGTACCTACTTAGTCTACCTACTGCATAAGCAATATCAAGTCTAGAAAAGCTCATCAAGTGCAGTAAGCTCCCAATTATTTGGGCATACTCAGGCTAAGATAACGATTCTCCTCTATTTTTCATTAATTTAGAGTTAGCATCATAAGGGGTACTCACTGGTTTTAAGTCATAAAACCCAAACTTCTTAAGAAGTTTCTCAATGTATTGTTCTTGAGATAGTAATATACTATCTCCCTTCCTTATGATTCTAATACCTAAAATCACATTGGCTTCACCCATGTCTTTCATTTCAAATTTTTATCCTAGAAACAATTTAGTTCTTGTGACAATTTCATTGCATGTACCAAAGATTAACATGTCATCCACATACAAGCATATAATGACACAATCACCATTTTTGAACTTAGAGTACACACATTTATCAGCATCATTAGGTGAAAACCCATCACAAAGCAACACATTATCAAGTTTTTCATGCC
The DNA here is from genome assembly GCA_027742795.1 of Vigna hirtella. Taxonomy (NCBI): domain Eukaryota; kingdom Viridiplantae; phylum Streptophyta; class Magnoliopsida; order Fabales; family Fabaceae; genus Vigna; species Vigna hirtella. The sequence goes on from JAHCHA010013424.1 coordinate 778,506, forward strand.
ATTGTTTTGGTGCTTGTTTCAACCCATATAAGGATTTTAAGAGTTTGCATACTTTATCCTCTTGACCAGGTACAACACACCCTTCAGGTTGAGTCATATAAATTTCCTCCTCTAAATCACCATTCAAAAAGGCTGTTTTAACATCCATCTGATGTATCACTAGTTTATGGATAGCTGCTAAGGCTAACAACACTCGAATAAAGAAAATCCTAGTCACTGGATCAAAAGTATCAAAGTAATCTATGTTGGGTTTTTGAGTAAAACCTTTTGCTACTAATCTTGCCTTATATTTCTCTATGGATCCATCAGGGTGATACTTTTTCCTAAAGATCCACTTACAACCAATGGGTTTTGCTCCTTTAGGCAAATCTACTAAAGTCCAAGTATTGTTTTTCTGAATTGATTCAATTTCAGTCCTAATGGCCTTATCCCACTGTTTTGCATCAAGAGCACTAGTAGCTTCTATAAAGCTTATTGGATCATTATCAACAAGATAAGTATAAAAGTCATCTCCAAAGGAAGTTTCCTTTCTCTGCCTTTTGCTTCTTCTCAAATCCTCATTTATGGTATTACTATTATCATTATCATCAACAGGTTGAGACATCTCACTAACCTTTAAGGGATACACGTGTTCAAAAAATTCAGCATTTTTCGTTTCCATTATAGAATTTCTCTCAAGTATGTTACTTTTAACAACTAGAAACCTATAGGCAGCACTATGTTCAGCATAACCTAAGAACATACAATCAGAGGTTTTAGATCCTATTTTCTTTTTCTTAGGATCAGGTAACATCACCTTAGCTAAGCACCCCCACACCCTTAAATATTTAAGGTTAGGTTGGTAACCTTTCCACAACTCATAAGGAGTTTTACCGGTTTTCTTATGGGGTATTCTATTTTGTAAAAAACATGCAGTAAGCAAGGCTTCTCCCCAAAGGTTATCAGGTGCACCAGAACTAACAAGCATAACATTCATCATTTCCTTAAGGGTTCTATTTTTCCTCTCAACTACTCCATTAGACTCAGGTGAATATGGTGGGGTCACTTCGTGGATAATTCCTTCTTTAACACAATAGTCATTAAAAAGCACATACTCACCACCTCTATCTGATCTAATCCTTTTAATTTTCTTATTCAACTGATTTTCTACTTCTGCCTTATAGGTTAAAAATACATCAAAGGCTTCATCTTTATGTTTGATTAAGTAAACTTTGGTATATCTAGAATAATCATCTATAAAGGTCACAAAATAATTTTTACCTCCTCTAGACATGGTTTGTTTCATATCAGCTAGATCAGTATGAATTAACCCTAATAGCTTAGTTTGGCGTTCTACAGAAAAACATGTTTTCTTTGTTAATTTAGATTCTACACATATATCACATTTTTACTCTATTTATCATGCATATTAATCAATCCTAGTCGTTGTAATTTCAAAACATACGAGGAATTCACATGTCCTAATCTAGCATGTCATATATCATACGAGTCAACAATATAAGCAGAAGAACTTGATTCATTAATATTTTCAGAAACATTTAGAATGAAGAGTCCTTGATCACAATATCCCTTCCCCACGAACACATTATTTTTTGACATGATGATCTTGTCAGACTCAAATGACACTTTAACCCCCATCTTTCCCAATAGTGCTACAGAGATTAAATTAACTCTGATTGATGGCACATGTAGCACATCACTCAAGGCCAGAGTCTTTCCAGATGTGAGTTTGAGAAGAACTTTTCCTTTTCCCAGAACAGGAGTGGTCCTGGAATCACCGAGGTAGACGTGTTCTTCTCCATCCCCTACACTGGTGTAAGAGGTAAAAGCACTTCTGTTTGCACAGATATGCCTAGTAGCACCAAAGTCTACTACCCACTTGCTCACATTGGTCATCAGATTCACTTGAGAAACGACCGCAGCAATAATGTCATCTCCTTCGGCTTTATTGGCCCTAGGAGGATTGTCGTTTCTCGCTCTACGCCTGCACTGTGGTGCATGATGGCCTGGCTTCCCACATACGAAGCAATTTCCTTTCTTTTTAAAGGTGGGTTTAGATTCATGGGGACGAGATTTAAGAAAATTATTTTTCTTTTTGTGATCAGGTTTGTATTCGTACCTTTTTGGAGCACCATATTTGCTTTCGCAGATAAAGCTTTGGCCCTTGTAGTAGCAGACTCCTTCCTGTTGGTATCTTCAATTATTATATGTGTAATGAGTTCTGGTAGAGACATTTTCTTGTGCATGTGTTTCAACTGTTGTTTGTAATCTGTCCAGGATGGTGGCAATTTCTCGATCAGAAGTTCTGAAACAAATTCATCCGGTAGTAGAATGTTTTCTGCTTTGATGTCTTCGAGCAACTTGTGGTATTCATTGATTTGAGTTTTTATGTCCTTGTCTTCAATCATTTCCCAACGGTAGTAATTTCCTATGACGAATCTTTGTCTGACGACATCTTTGGCAGTGTATTTGAGAATCAACGAGTCCCAAATGTCCTTTGCTTCCTTGTAGGAACAGTACACATCGAACAAATCATTAGAAAGTGCACTAAGCAAAGTGTGTTGGCATACCTTGTTCGCGTAAGTCCACTCTTCAACTAGTTTTGAGTTTGAAGGAATAGTGGAGTCGGGCTTCGGAGATGAAAGAGCAGCAACAACTCCATACATGTCTAAAAGGGTGGAAACGCGTTTTTGCCAGCGTCGGAAGTTCTGTCTAGAGAAAATCTCGATTTTTGACACGTCCGAAAGAGATTTTGCGAAGACCGTCTGGGTTCCGGAAGCAATGGTTTGGCTCTCTGAAGGCATGTTGTTGATGTCAGCCATAAGTCCTTAAGATTGTTGTAAAAGCTGACAAAATAGTATTTCCTGAGGCGTGTAGAGTCACTGTCCTTAAGGACTTATCCGCGGTGTGTTGCGCAAGTTCCCCAGGATTCAACAAGAACTTCTCAGAATGTTTGAGGATCTCAGAACTAGCAAGGAACTCTAAACAGAGTATAAGAATAACCCAGAATATTTTTAGAAGAGAGAAAGAGCTAAAGAATGAAATTTAGAAAAAAAAAAGAATGAGAAAGACTGAATTTTTTGGTGTGTTTTGGAACAGGGAAAGAGCTCTCTATTTATAGAGCTAGGGAGGAATCAATTAAATAAAAGAAATTAAAAATCATAAAAATGATTTTTAACGTTGGAATTAATTCACATTGAATATTTGAACGTTAGCATGTTTAATAAAAATATTTTCGTTTTCCAATTAGAATACTAACGTTGCAATACAACGTTCTGAAATTCAAAATCACAATGCTTTTAACTTATGCAATAATATAATATTATAACACATATTTCTTCCAGTATATCATTTCCATGAGTTTCATTTGTGGAGCTTCATACAAGTTACACAACCCTTCAATATCATTGTCAAGTGTTTCATTGAAGTTTCCTTGCTCATTTTTGAGTTTCTTAAATATATATGCTCATTTAGTTGAATACATGATAGGCAGTATTGATTTTGAGTTTTGACGTATATATAATATTAATACATATAGATTGTGATTTCCAAATCCAAATAGTAAAGAAAAAGTATACACGTACCTTATGAAACTCGATATCCCTGTTGTCTAAGCAAACGAAAGAGTAGAGCAAGAGAGTGATAATTGTTATCTTCAATGATAGTGTTATCTTTAGTAAAACTGTGGTGAATTTCTTCCCATAGATTGTTAATTTCTTGTTGGAAAAGATAGGATACACCGAATCTCGTTGAAGTGAATTATCAAGTTTAGCTTTTGTCTGATATCTCTTTTTGATTATTGGAACATCATTTTCAGTTCCTCTTTCAGTATTTGAACTAGTTGCTTCGTGGACTTCCTACAAATCAATTGCGTTCAAGACATTTAATAGATTTAAATTTACATTTTGTAGTTATTGTGAGATAAATTGTAGAAGTTATCAATTTTTACCAACCTAAGTAACGTTGAATTGGACACGTACATATAGTTTGTACACTCACCTAGATAGACTAATCAAAGATTAAAACAATCTACTATCTTTCAATAAAATTAAAGCAAGGTATGTGAAGGGGTAGCAAGAAGTTGAATATGCAAATATAAAATATAAGTATATTACAAGTTATTCTGAATCTGAATATAAATCCGTAACTATTGATAGAAAAATACCTGATTCTTGTAAAATAATGAAAATTATCTGATTCTTAGAATAAAAATACCGTGACTATAGATAGGATTGGACCAAATTTAGATCAGGATACATTCAGTATTATTCGAATTTAATATTTTAAAATTTGTTTCCATCATTTAATCTATTGGATTAGTTGAATTCGAGTTGTTCAAGTTACAAATTAATTAGGTTTTTACAGATTACGAATTTATATTAAATTAAATTTTTTTAACGAAAAAATTATTTTTATTTTAAATAAATAAGATAAATATGACGAATCTTTATCTTAAAACATGTATAATTTTAATAATGAGCTATAATATTATAAAACTTATTACTAATTTTAACAAAATAATATCATATTAAAAATAAAATTTAAAATATAAAACATATTTACAAATTTATAAATTTAATTTAAGTCCAATATTCATAAAATTCTAATATGTTATATGTCCGACCATAATTATTTATTGTACTTAATTTTATTTATCTAATATTACTAGTTTATCTAATCTAATCAGAAAGAATGTTTAAATATATTTGCTATTTCTTTGAGTCTTTTTTGTCTTTGGATTTTTTTTCTCAGCCCTACTACATATGTTAGCATGCTTATTAACCAAATACGAGTTAGAATTTGGCTTCATAACACAAGTTCTTCAAATATTTTTTCTTAATTTACTATGACTTTTAATTTTTTATAAAAATTAATTGATTGATTTTGAAACAGTAAAAGTATGAATTGAAACAAATATCAGTATATCTGTTATTCGGTAAAGATGAGATGTTACTCAGTAAAGATAAGGATGAAACAAAAAATTTATACTTCTCAGGGATATGATGATGAAGATAAATTTTTACTTTAAGGATAGAGATTGATAATAAAACTCATATTTATCTCGTCCCATTGTGATATCCAGAGTTTAACAAAAAAATTATCATTGAGATCAATATTATATCCTAATGTGAGAATTTGATTTTCTCCTTATTCACATGTCATTCATTATGTAAAAATGATTTAAAAATATCTAAACTAAAAAATAATTAATACAATTAGAAAAAAAAAATATATGGACCATAATGGGAATGGTTTAAACTCAATTATTTAATTATAGAAGAAATAGTTGGCCCATCCCAGCATAAAAATTGCAGTTTAATTTTGTTGGTCCGTCACTTGTAATGTTTGGTTTGTGGATTTGTTGACTAACTCGCATAAGTTATGTAATCTGAAAGGAATCGTTCAATGCCATTAAATTCTTTGTTTTATCAAATTTTGTTGCATATATAGTTAAGTTGTTTACTATGCCATGAATTCAATTTGAAAACTACAGCTAGCTCCTTTAATTATCCACATTATCCATCAAATCACATGGATTATAATTCTCCTTTTCAGCAGAATCCAGCTGTGCTGAGAAAATAAGATACTTTAACAAACTCCTTTTTGACCTATTTATGATTTGACGCATTGTACAAATATATAACCAAAATTCGCCTCAATTTTTTGCCATTCTACAAAGTAAATTGTGTAATTTAAATAAACAAATGACACTGATTTGTGAAGACGTATTTTAACACTGTGATTTGTGTTGATTAGATCATCACGCTTGAAGAGATTTCTTTTTTTAGATGTAATGTGATAGTAATTTTCTTAATTACGTTGGACTAAAACTAGATGAAAAGTTAGGGTGATGGTAAAATGTGCGAAAACAAAAGTACCGAGAAGGATGCTCATGGTTTTGGTGATTTGGTACGGTCGGGTATTGTTTGATGGTGTTCTTAAATAGGTTAGACTAATTCTTAAGAGAAAGTGGCTAAAAGAGACCACACAGAATGTTTTAGTTATTTGTGATCTAAGCAATATAACACAAAAATGACAACATAACATTACTAAAATTAAATATAAATACAAGATGGGTAGACACTTTTATTTATAGGCTGAGAGCTACTCCCTCCACCACCCAACTCCTCTCTACAGCTTTCTAAAAAAATTATTTTCACTCACAACAGCAACCTCCACCCCCCCAACTCTCAGTTTCTCTCTTTCTTTCGTATCTGTTTTTTTTTCTTACCATTCTCCATACCCGTTTCTACTTCATTCCTTCTTTCTTCTCCACTTTGGTTCCTGCTAGTGTGTTCGTGGTGGGTGGTGAAAAACTAACACGAAAATCATTATTACTCAAATTTAAGAATTTGAGCATTCGTTAGAGAAAAGAGTCTCAGATGGTACGGATAAATTGATCATGCATCACTGATAGGTTGTCGTTGGAGCTATCAAATTAATACTACTTTTCAAGGCAACTTCAGTATTGCCAAGTAGTATTCAAGAAAGTAGATAGGGTTAAAGTAACCCTGAGTCGTCTCCCAACGAATACAGAATTGTCTTTTAATATTTGAATCTTATGAATGCAATGCAATGTTCAAAAATAAAAATGATGTTTAGAGAAGGCTTAAAGAACAAATAAGAAACTTAAAAACAGTTATGATGAAATAGGCTAATTCCACTGCTTTTCCAAGATAGATTCATCATCGATTATTCACAGATAATTGTTCAATTGATTATTATTTAAGTTTCAAATTAATTAAAGTACATTCTTAATTAATTTGAGGGCGATCATGCATTTAACCAAAGTAAATTCTCAATCAAATCCAAAACCTTTCTAGATTATTCACAATGAATTCAATCAAAGTACATTCTCAATCAAATCATATTGTGTTTAATCATGTCTATTCTTAAATCGCCTAACCAAATTAAAAACTAATCAATCAAAGTAAATTCTCAATTGATTATAGTTGAAATTATTACTACCAATCAAAGTACATTCTCAATGATAGTAAAAACCAATTAATCATATGAAAGTTCCTAAATTAAATCAAAGTAGATTCTCAATTAAACCTAGAAACCCTAGAACTCATATAATAAATATGCATGTAGATTCAAACACATTATGATGCAAGAGTCTTTGCTTTTAATTTGATAGAGAGATGAAAGACATAGAGAGAGAACAACTTAAAGCAATAATCAAAATAAACAATTGCATTAACTCAATCTAACCTCAGAATCCATAATGGAATTACAGCAGAATAGCCCTAGATGCTTAGCTCTCCATGAATGGAGTTGAATACAAGATGAAATAAGAGAGAGAGAAGTGGTGAATGAATGAATGAAGTCAAGTCCCCTTTTCTGCCTCCCTAGGTCTCTTTATATAGGACTTGATTGGGCTTGGACTCTGAATATTCAGTTAATAGAATCTTTTATCTTGTATCTTCCAAATAACTAAAAGATTTAGATAATTATAACATTATTTGGAAGATATTTTCTTTTAATATTCCCAAATTAAATTAATTCAACAACTGAATTTTATCTTTTAGCTTTTCTGAATTTCCAAAATTACACATAAGCCCTGAAATTTCCTCTATCTGCACTTTAGCCCCAACTGAATTTCCTAAAATTGCAACAGAACCCCTTAATTGACCAGACTTTGACTGTTTGCCAGCTTTGACTCATATGGTCGTGGCCAATGGAAGCTTGCCACGTGGTAGCCCTCTTTCTCACCCAATTAGGGTTTCAGATTGGGAAAGGGCTTCTCCCTTTGCTCCTGCGGCGGCTTTGACGGTGGTTGTTGTGCGACGGCGGTAGCGATGAGGTGGTTGGTCAGATCTAGGGTTCATAGCGGCGGCGCAACATTGGGGTTTGCGGCGGCGGCGCCTTGCAGCATGGTGATGACAGCGGTACGACAGTGGTGGCTAGGGTTAGGTTAGGATGATGAAATTAGGGTTTCTGTTTGGGGAAGATGATGATGTGTCAAGGGTGGTGACGTGGCAACAACTGATTGGTTAATTTGGTGTGCAGAGGATTAATGACATGGCAACTTCTTGATGGTCAGATCTGTGGGTATTAGATTGCCATGTGGCATGATCTGGTGAAGTTTGGCTTAGGAGGGGTATGGGTAGGGAAATTTAGGAGGTGTATTTAGAATGGAGTTACTGTTTGACTTAGTATTGGGCATGGTTAAGAGGAAAGGGGTGTATGTAGGGAAATTGGGAGGTGCAAGGGTAAAAGTTGTTTGTTTGGCCCATCTGTACATTATTTTTCAAATAAAACCTGATTTTGGGCCTTGAATTGCCATTTGGAGCAATAAAACTTATAATTTCAGCTACACAAATAAACATTAGAACATCCAAGAATAATTTACGCGCTAAAACACACTTTTTACTCCCCTTTTATTTCCAAACACAATCAATCCAATCATCACAAATCTTCTTTAAATCAACCATTTAAGCACAAATATCTCATCAAAAATTTAAATTTTAAAGCATAAATGTGGTCATAAATATGCACTCATCAATCACCGGCCAAATGCAGAAGCAGAAACGCAAAAGATAAAGAAAATAAAATTCAAAAACAATATCAAATTCACCCAAATTATGCAAGTACTCACGGAATTGAAGAACACAGAAATTAGCGAACAATGTTGTGAATGGGTGGATTGCAAATTAAATAGGCGAAAATGAAATGAAACCCTAATTTTCGTCTACGAGTGAAACTACAGTTGTATACTCCATCTTTTGCACCGGCCCAAATCTTTCAAGAGCTTGTTACTGGGCTTGACATAATATGCATGATAGATATTTCATTTTAATGTATTTGAATATACATTCTGTGTGTTGTATGTTTGCTGTGCTAGCTGGTTGCCTGCGTATTTTGTGTGCAGAGGAAGAAGATAACCCTAAAGCAGATAAGACACATTTGTTTGTCCTTTAATGGATGTCGAGATCTGTTCACGGAAGTTGACATCCGTTTAAGAATCAACGCATTTTCACATCCGTTACCGTGTCTGTGAAGCTCAAGGGACCACCTTCAACCACCACCACTAAGAGAAGCTCTGCCACCATCGAACCTTCTTGCACCACCACTAAGCTTTGCAACTTTCTGTAATAATTGGTTCACATTCTTGCACCACAATGAAGTTTTTCTACCTCCAACCAAACACACCACAAATAACTCCACACTACACCACCACACTTTCACTAAACAAAAATCACAATAGGGGAGAAGAAGATTGAAAGCAATTTCATTTACAGAGATTACAGCATACATTATTTAAAAAGCAAACTTTTATATCTAATGAAACAGAAATTAATATTCGAAACATTGGAAAAATCATATAATGTTATGAAACATTAAATAATATATTTAAGTAATGTAATGAAATATTAAATAATAAATTAAAAGTTTTACATTATATATGCATCAGATTTGGAAATGTAACGAAACTTTTACCTTATGTATTGCATTTCCAAATGTGATAAAAGAATTTGTTGCCATATGTATTAGCTGTCTACATCCGACAGATATGCATTGATATCTAGATTTTGAATTTTCATATTCATATATACATTTTCATATTTGTATTTTTCTTCTTTCATAAATTTTGTTTATTAAATTTAATAAAGTTATACAAATTACTTTTTAATATTATAAATTATCAAATTAAATATTTATAAATTAATAAAAATTTATACAAAAATTAAAAAATAATTATAAACTAATACAATAATTAAAAAGCTAACATAAGGAAAGATTTTAAAAAACCATTAAACATGAATCGGATATGAACATTCAAAAATCACAATATCAAATGTCGAAACTCGATTCATTATCCATCTTGACATTAAATGTTATAATTTTCGGATGTCCATATCTGATTTATGTTTTGATGTGTACATCAGATTATCATATATGCATATAGATATTCAAAAATCATACAACATCGAATGTCGAGATCCATTGCATGATAAATTGAATATCAAGTAATTTTTAGATGTTCATTTTCGATTTGTTTGATTGTTTTTTAAAATCTTTCCTTACGTTAGCCTTTTAATTATACTGTATTAGTTTATAATTTTTTTTAATTTTTGTATAAATTTTTATTAATTTATAATGTTTAAATAGAAAATTAAATTTTAAAAAACTTTCGCATATCAAAACCCGAGGTTAAAAATATTTCTTTTATCATATATCAATATCTGACACTACAAAAATAACATAATTTAGTAAGGGTTTTTTTCTGGGGGTTAAAACCCCTAATAATTTATGGCTGTTTTATTTAAAAATCGCAAAAACTTAACTTTTTTTTTTACAGATTATTAAACAAAACAACAGTTAAATTGCTTTTAAAATTTTTTTAAAACATATTTTTGGTGATTCTTTAATAGAACCCAATAACCAAACCCTAATTTTCACTTTTCATCGTCTTCGCGCCTCACATTTCATTTTCAATCTTCGCGTCTTCTCTTCTCCTTTTTTTCCTTCTCCACGTCGCACTTTTTCTTCTCTTTCTCCACGTCGCGCCTCTCAATTTCTCTTTCCTTCCTCACTTTTCCTTTTTCACCTCTCCACGTCGCGTTTTGCTTCTCTAGCGGCGTGAGGCCATGACTGTAGTACGATTTCGATGCGATGAAGGTTAGTGATGGAGGTTTTGCTTTTGTCTGTTTACGAATTGGATTCTGATTTTGCAAGTTTATGCGCAAGAAAAATGTGATTTGCGAGAGTTTTGCGGTGCTGGTTCACTGCTGGTGCGATTTCAATTTGATTTGGGGTTTCTTTTGTTCGTGAATGCAGGTAGCTGGCTCGTGAATGCAGGTAGCTGGCTCGTGAAGAAGATGCAGACAGTGAGGTGTTGATGGTTGCACGAATCTAGCTCGTGGTCTGATTTGGGGCTTTTCTGATTTAGTACAAATAGATAAATATAATGTAAGTAATGAATTTTAGGATTAAATGTCGTAGAAGTACAGTATACTGGAAATTTATTAGGGTAGTTTTTGAATGTTAATGTTGATTTGTTTTAATATGAACTTAGAGATGTTGTTGTGCTTGTCTTTGCCAACAAGCAAGATCTTCCTAATACAATGAATGCTGCAGAAACAACCGAAGAGCTTGGTCTTCATTCACTCTGTCAACGTCACTGGTATGTATGGTCCTTATGTAAAGTTTCCATTGATGATCTTGACGATTTGAATTTTCTTGCATATATATATATATATATGAGAGGAACATTCGTTGATTAGTCTGTAACTTCAGTGCTATATTTTATTTGACCAAAGAGATTTGAATGTGAGCAAACCCTTCTCATTCAATGGCTTGATTCATGGAAAAGAAATTCTGAGTCAGCTTCGTGAACTAATAAAGTTGGAGCTAGACTTGTTTCATGGAGAAGTAGATGCTGCTGAACCACAAAAGCAATTTGAAAATTTGTCTACAGGTTTTGAACGTGACATAGAGACTAATATGTTTCCTTCATATGAGGTAAACCTTACATTTCATTTGTTCTTATCCATTCCCTGATCTGATTACATTTGAAAATTTCTCTACTGGTTTTAAAGGTTGATTGGTGAATTTCGTTGAAAATGTCATTAAAGTAACTTATTTTATAATAATTATGAATAAGTAAAAGCATTCGTGTTATTTTTGTAGGGGTTGTTTGGTTCTGTGGTTGATAAGAAGTAGCAGAAGATTCAATAGTGCATAAGATTATTACCATGGAATAATTTAACATGAAAAAGTAAATGGCATACCACTTTAGACATTGAAGAAATCATTGATTGATGACAGAGATTGGTCTCTAAAACTAATAATTGAAAGAGATGAAAGGACTAAAGTATCCTGGTATGAAAGTTAATCTAAAGGGAGTAGTCATTGGTGTTTTATGTTATGTATTTAAGTCGACTTTATATTTAATTAAACATATTATTTATTGATTGTAACTAGTACATATTTTAAAAAAGCATTTTTTTAATATTATTACAAGAAGACAAAGACAAACATCATGTGTCCATTCTTAGTTTATCCACTTCCATTTTTTTGGGTGTTATACTATTATATTCTTCTTTTTACTTTTCTACTTTGTTACATAAGCTACTTTGCTTATGTAACATAAATTTTCTACTTTACTTAAATTACTAGTACTGTGAGCATAATAACTAGATTATTTTTATCATTCTATTTCAGATAAACAAATAATGATCTGTGCCAAATGTTGTATTGCAGATAAACAAACCTTATCGCCCATTGGCATCAGGGGATTATTCTTTTGGAACTGGTCTCATTCTCATGTTTGATTCTGGTATTATATCTAACATCATGACTCCTATCTCATTGCATTATGTTTGATTCAAGGAACCAATTAGTTTCTCCATTATTTTATTCCTCGTTTATCATTTTAATCTCCTTTACAGAATAAAAAAATGGAAGTGGATTAACTTAGAAAAATCATATATATATATATATTCTAATCTATTTTCTTACATAAGCTTACTATTTCACTAAGTGAGGAGTTAAAGCAGTAGGATGGGATGGTAATCCTAAAATAATTTTTTTATTACTAATGATATTGCTATGTTATTTTATTGAATATGCAAGTGAGCTAACAGGGCCTCAAATGTTCTGTTTACCATTTTTTGTAAATTTTAGTTGGTTCATTTATCTTTGAATGTCATTCAATCATTTTAAGCATGTTCTCTTACCTCCTGAAATGAGGTTTAATGTGATGGAAATGATCTTTTTTATTTAATTGTGAATTTATTATTTTAGCCCTTTTCTACTTGAACACAATAGAAACAATCACTACCTAGGCTTTGTACACAATTCCAGTGCAACGTACTCTGTTTCACAGTTTCAGTTGTGACAAGTTTAAAAATCTATTTTGCTACAAAACCGTCTTTGATTGCTTTTAACAATGGAAAAAGTTCTAGTTAAATCGTTAATAACTTGTGTATGTTATCTTATATTTTAGATTTGTCTACTTAACAATTTTTCTTGTTTTCTTAGGGATGAGACATTTGAAATTCTTGGAGAAAAATTGCTTTCATGTTAATAAAAGCTCCATGGTTATCACTTTTGGTTGATTTTGAGGACGAAGAAGTAGATATTGGCTCCATGCATGTATCAGAAAAGTATGCACTTTTACTTTGTTCTCAATACTTAAAGATTTGAGGTGCAACTTTTGTCGCAAATGAATTAAATGGAGCTGAGCAGTTTTGGTGGTGTAGTTCAAGTATAAAGCAACATTTTGAATGTGTTGTTTTATGGCTAGAACGAGAATTGCAGTAGATATTGGATTCTGTGTATTTGGCGTAGGTTTTGTATTGAAATTAATAATTGTTAAGAACATATCTTGTTTTTAATTTTTATTTGAACAATGTTATTTCTTATTGAATAATTGATTGGGTTGAATTGAACAGTGTTTAATTATTTTATATAATAATATTTAATTTTAATTTCAAATTATTTCAGTTGTATCTTTCATTGTTAAATTATTTTTTAGTGATAATTAAATCATTTCAATTATATAAAAAAAATAAAATTATTTGTGCTTTTAAAAAGTAACATAGGAAGTACCGGCGGTTCTATACCAGTAAATATTAGCTGTTTTGAGAACCCCGATAATTACCGGCGGTTTTGCAAAAAACCCCTGGTAATTGTCGGCGGTTTTAAAAACCCCGAAAATAGTAGCGGTTTTCTTAAAAAACCGCCGGTAATTATTACCGACGCTGCTTTTACCGAGGGTTTTTTAAACCGCGGGAAATGTATTTAAGGAAGGTTAAAACCCCCGGAAATGTAAAAAAAAACCTCCGATAAAATTAAACATTTTTGTAGTGTGATAAAGTTATTTTTTAAAATATTGTTTTTATTTAAAGTTTAATAATTATTAAATTTAATTTAAAATTTTAATATTATTTATAGTATTTTATATTTCAATAATTATTAAAATATGATTTATATTTTTAGAATATTTTTATTAAAAAATTAAAATTAAAGTAATAAAAATAAAAGTATTAATATTAAAATAATAGAGTCATCATTGGACCTTTTATCATTTTTGTTTATCTAAATTCGAGATTCCTTCTATCAATCCGTGAAGCTTGGAGTCATCATGTCTACATTGTTATCAGGTATCATGCTAAGGAACTTCTGCAAAGTTCATCAAATAGAGTGTCTGTTTTACGATGCCTATAGATAGCATTGGCTAGGCTGACTCTTACCAAAGAATTAATTTTAAAGTTTCGATGCCCTTAGGATGACTAGGGGTGGGCAAACTGCACTGTTTGCACTGTACTATAAACCAATTATAGTTAATTATTAAATAGTTCAAAAAAACTGGATTGAACTAAAAAATAGTTCAAAAAAACTGAACTGAACTATTTTTTAGTTTAGTTAACTGCAATACAATTCAGTAAATTGTTTTATAATTCACAGTTTAATTAACTATTTATTGTGCTGGGCATAATTAGCCTAATTGTACTAAACTATATCTATACTATAAAAACTAAACTATTTTTATTAAAAACTGAACTATACTCGCCATTCAATTTAAAAAAATTGGATTTTTTTATTGGCAGTTAACTATTTCATATGGTAAAATACAATAGTAACCAAAATAAACTGCAATTCGTATTGGCATTGCAAACATACTGCATGTTTTTTTTTTTTTCATCTTAAAACTATTTCAGAATAAGTTTGAAAAGTTTATTTAAATTCTTAACTTAAATAAAATTTAATTGCATAGATTACATTAAAAAAATTGATAAGAAAAACCTTAGTCAAAATCTATCCATTTATAAATTTCAATAGTATCATAATTTTTAGTAAAAATAAAAATAGTAATAAACGAATATGATATATAATTATGAAAATTAGGATATAAAATTATAAATTAATATAAATAACTAAGTTACATGTATGAGAAAAAAATAATTCATACCAATTTGTAAATAGTATTAAATATATTTTTTTTCTTAAAACTATTTCGGAACAAGTTTGAAAAGTTTATCTAAATTCTTAGAGTATTTTTTTTAAAACTAACACTTAAACTTTTTCTTTTAGAAATTTAATTTAGGATATTTGTTTATTTAAAATCACTTTTCAATAAGTTATTTGATAAAAAAATAAATAGTATGTTTTCATTATGTTTGGATGAAGCAGCAATTTGTTTTAATCAAGTTGTATTTTCTTACTGTTTTAAAACAATTAACTGAGTTAACTGAACTACTAATAGGAAAGTTCAGTTTTTTTAAATTGAACTACAAAATAGTATAATTCAGTTTTTAATAAAAGCAGTTCAGTTTTTATAGTATAATATAGTATAGATAATCTATAGTTGAGTACAGTTAGGATAATCATGCCCAGCCCTAAGGATGACCAAGATGATGCTACTGTTTTAATTATTTTATAGTAGAGTTGGCCTTAACGACTCTAAATTAAACATTATTTTATTATAGAAACCTTCGAAAGGGCTATGTCAACGCTACTGGCATCATGTTCATCTCCGACTCTAGTTTTCATAGCTTCCATGAATTTTGCATCAAAGTGATTTATGACTCTAGAATGACGCTATAGCGTCGATTTTTAATGTGTAAAGTTGTCTTTTGGTTGACTCTAATTTATTGTTTTCTTGTAATGTACGACTTTTTTGTAAACCAAAAAAATTTAAAAAAGTAAAAATATTTATAAAGCATGACTTCTATAAACAAATAAATAAAAAATTTGTCACATTTTCAAAATACGATTTCTTTCTTCCTAGTTAGTCTAAAATAGTGAAAAACAAAATTTTTTATTTGTAAGTCGTATTATTCAAAGGACTTATCTATTTGTGTAATTTTTTACTAGTTTACTCATTTTGATAAATTTGAAAAAAATAATTACGCCAGTGTAAAAAAAAGAACTGATACTAAGACTTTATATAGGACAATGAAAATATACATCGCATAACATTGGGGTAGCTACTTCAAATAAAATATTGGAACGCATTCAAACAAATAAAAAAAGATGTAGAATAAATACATAAATAGTTATTTATAATGGATATCATTTCCATTGGGTTTCTCCATGCTTATGGGATCCACAAGTAATGCAATAACGTCATCCTTCCATAGTTTCCCATCTGTGTATTTATCCTTGAAGTTTTCATAGGCAAGTTCAGTTATGCGGGCTGCATTAAGAAAACAATCAAGCATAGGTTTAGTGAGAAGGTCTGACTTGAGACACTCTTCATTTATAACCTTCCACAAATCTTCAATCTCTTTCTCAATGAATTTGTACGCATCTTCCTCTGAAATCTCATATTGTTTCATGCAACATTCAACTGCTGAAACCACATGCATTCTTTCTTGTTCAAACTACAAATAATCAAAGCAAATCCAAGGCATCAAGCACCATTAAATTTTTGTAGATTTGAATCAAAATAAATATATTGTACCTTATGTGAGCATATGTCATTCCCAAGTCTGCCAATAAGCGAAACAACTTCAATGATTTTTGGATTACTCGAAATCCAATCAAACACGTATTGTGCTGATTTTGCTAGAAGAATAAATGATGTTATCATAAGAGGGTATGTAGAAGATATAACTCCATTATCCTTATATTCTTGATATGTTGGAATACAAATCTCTTGACTCCATTTTGCTTCAGTCAAGTAGACTCGTGCCAAGTTACCAAACTGCAAGTAAAATAATTTGAATGTTAATTAGTTACTTTATAAGAAAATGATGTCAAACATTAATTAGTTGACTAGTTTAAAAGTATATGAATGAAAAACTTACAGCTTCTTTAACACATTGCACCATTGCGTTCGAGTTTTTACTCTCTATGGTAGCCAACTTTACTTCATCACACACTTCTATAATTGCATTAAACACTACTTTCATGCTATCTGGGAGAGATTGAATGGAACTAATATCCCATCTGAAATTCATACGAACAAAAGGAGAATTGTGAATTTAAATTTAAAAACAATAATATCATGGGACTAAAATAGTAGAATAAAAATAGTCAACTGGTGAAGACTTTTCAAATAATTAAATTTCCCATTGTGATAATATCATATAAAATTGGTTGATCATATAATTTGAACTAAGATCAACCTCTGAATTGCCTGTGTGAGGAGTTCAAGTTCTTCTATTGTGCCGTAGGCATCATAAGTATCATCTAGAAGAGAGATACACCCAGTTAATTTGCTCCCTATCCTTCTTGCAATACTATATTCAGGTTCATAGGACAGGGAAATTGGCCATAAATAGCACTCTGGTACCCTTTCTCTTGCATATGGGACCTTTGTTGTAAATTCTGACTTTTTCCACCATCTGCATGCAGAAAAAACACAGCTAATGTTATTGATAATTGACAGCTTAATAGCAACTTAACTATTTCATTTTTATGATTTAAAAGTTTTGTTGTATAAGCATAAGGCAATGTTATGAATGCATATAGTAATTTTGCTTGTGGTGAAATCATATATCCAAAAAATCTTTTCTTAGTTCTTCATCTGTTTTATTAAAACTATTTATTCTACAAGTACACGGTTACAGGTTTGTAATACTTACTTGGTGAAACTCCCGACTTCTATCTTGTGCAATCCTTGTAGCATATTGAAATCTAGTTTTGAAAATGTAAG
>JAHCHA010013424.1:801119-835925 GCA_027742795.1 Vigna hirtella
CTGTCTAGTTTAACGATTTCAAAATATTAATAACTTTTTAATATTGATTAGTATATATTCCATAATCTAAATTTATATATTTTATAAAAAATTTGTTCATTGCATTTTGTGTTAATTTTTATGTTATTTTATGGTGGAGATTTCATGTGACTTAAACATCACTACAAAATTATTTCCAACGGATGAATAATGACACAGTTGGTGGTATGTTATTGTAAGATTGTGTAAGGACAATATTCTGATTAATACTACGATTGTTGTTTCCTTTAGTCCCAACACTAATTTCATGAAAATTCAACTGCAAGTTGATAATAGAAAGCATAAGTAACCACGTTTCGTTCATAGAGCAACCCAAAGAATAAAAGCAAAAACAAAAAAGATATTGCAAAGAGGGGTAAATATTAACTAGGATGCTTCAATGTTAGATATATTATATCTTTTATCTTTATCTTTTATCTTTTAGTTAGTTTGTTATTATTTCTTATTTGTATTTTGGGCTTAGTTCATATTTCTTCTATTATAAATAGAGAACCCTATGTGTGTATTTAACACAAGGGAGATTAATCCCAAATATAGTTTTTCACTATATTCAACAATGTCCATACAAATGTCATTTCAACAACCTTGCTCTATCATCAACAATAACATACACCTTAAGTCACATTATGCTTCATAATATTTTACCCAAAACGGTTCCTCCACAAAATCTTCACCCTTATCTTCATTTTTTGCTTCAACCAACTTTCTCAAATCATGAATACTACTTTGCATGTCTGAAATAACCCGTGTTTGTTCTTCTACAACACAAATTAATTTATCTTTAACTCCTTTATTTTTCTTGTTAAATGGAACACCATATTTCTGAACAACGTCTTTCACCATACCAAAACAAAGCTCTTCTTTAGACACACCAACATCAACAACAACCTTGAAAATTTTGTTACCCTGGTGTTGTACGTTGAGTTTGATGTCACAAAATGGTGACAAAACCAAATTCCAAGTTTAAATTCATACAACATTCACATAAAAAATGATAAAAAAAACAATAACAAATCATTAAGAGTTTCATATATCAAATAAAAACAACTTTACCTGGAGATCCGGTTAGTTACTGCTTTAGCTTTATCAATATCTTCAACCAAATATTTTAGATTTGGTTTATCAAATATCTTTAACCAGATATCTTTAATTATTTTATCTTTAATTATTTTATTATCCACTGGGTTATTGGCCCAGTAACAACTTAAGCGCTGACCTAATTATCATTTGAAGTAGCTTATTGGCACCGTAGGTCCAATTGCAGCCCAAACCATTTTACTAGGCTGGCTAATGGCGGATAGACCATCGACCTTATTTCATGACCGGTCGGTCAATATTTCATACGGTACATCATGCCCTCCAAGTCCGAGTGCAATCGTTTGACTTTTAGCCTTGATTAGCTATAGGACTTATGAGTTTGAGGGAGGATGTGTTTGTTGTACTGGAGAGTTCTTTATTGGTGGTTGAGGAGAGCTCTTTTTAGAACTTTTTCTTTATGCAGTTGTGCAACTGACAGTGCATGCTACTTGTACTAAGGATGAAAAATAATCGAATTTGAGTTTAAAGAAAGTAGATGGGTATACCATGTAAGCTAAACCGGTCAGCTGAGGATGGTCGATGATGATCGTCCCACCTGCTTGACCGTTCGGCTAAGGATGGTTGATAATGATCGTCCCACCTGATTCGACTATTCAAGTTTTTTAGGCTACTGGAGTGTATGACCGTTCGGCTGAGGATGGTCGACAACGATCGTCCCATCCGCTTGACCGTTCGGTTGATGGTCGATAATGATTGTCCCACCCGCTGCGAATGTCCAAGGTTTTTAGGCTACTGGAGTGAATGACCGTTCGGCTGAGGATGGTCGACAACGATCGTCCCATCCGCTTGACCGTTCGGCTGATGGTCGATATTGATCGTCCCACCCGCTTTGAATATCTAGGGTTTTTAGGCTACTGGAGTGAATGACCGTTCGGTTGAGGATGGTCGACAACGATCGTCCCATCCGCTTGGTGTTTTACATGTTGCTGCGTTGTACCAACATTGGTTTATTGAGAGTCTGTTCGGCCTTGGTCTATGCCTTTTTCGGTCCAGGGCCATTATGCCTTATCTATTCCTGCTTGATGAATGATCGCTCGGTCTTATGAATATAGTGAATGACAATAAATTGAATTTAGGATAAAACTGGAATAGTGTTCAACAAGTATAATTTAAAAATATTTGAAATTGAGATAAATATGCCAACAAATTTCAACTAAAGTAGAATTTGAGGTGAGTTGCGTTCCAAGTGTTGGGAGCAACTTTCCTATTGAGAGATTCCAGTCGGTAAGCTCCGTTGGATAACGCTTTCGTCACCCGAAATGGTCCTTCCCAATTGTCCGCCAGCTTTCCATGTGCTCGGTTCTTCCTAGCTTCCCCCCTCCTGCGCCAAACAAGATCTCCTTCTCTGAAACTTCTTGGTTTCACTTTGGTATTGTATTTCCTACAAAGCACCCATTTTTGGGAAGCCATGCGGACGACAACAACCTCTCGTCTTTCTTGCAGGGCGTCTAGGTTATTCTGCAACTGTTCAGCATTGACAGTCATATCTTGGATACCTCGTCTCAACGAAGGTTCTCCCACTTCCACTAGAAGCATGACGTCCGACCCATATGTCAGGTTGAAAGGGGTTTCCCCAGTAGAGCCGTACGGGGTACATCTGTATGCCCATAATACCTCGGGTAATTCATCTACCCACAGCCCTTTTGCTTCGCCAAGCCTCCTTTTCAACTCTAATAATACAGCCTTGTTGGCGGCCTTTGCCTGTCCCTTGGTTTGAGGATGTTCCACTGAGCTGGTCAGGTGTTTAATCACCAAATTTTGCAAGTATTCCTCCAGTTTTTTATCAATGAACTGGCGGCCATTGTCGGTAATGATTTTTTGAGGGAGTCCATATCGACAAACCAACTGCCATATAAATTTTTGGATACGCTGAGTGCTTATGATTGCCAGTGGTTCGACTTCAATCCACTTGGTGAAGTAGTCTATTGCTACGAGAAGAAACTTGTTCTGCGCACGATCGATCGGGAGTGGTCCTACTATGTCCATTCCCCAATGAGCGAAAGGCCATGGTGAAAAATTACCGTGTAGTTCTTCGGGAGGGACCTGGATGTCCTTGCCATATTTTTGACAAGCCATACACTTTTTAACATATGCCGCACAATCTCGCTCCATAGTCGGCCAATAAGAACCAACTCGCAACACTTGGGTTTTAAGGGTGCGTTTACCACAGTGTAAACCGCACATACCATGATGAAGCTCCCGCAAAACATAGTCTCCTTCCTCTACGGATAAACATTTCAGCAATGGGGTCGTGTACCCTCGCCTGTATAAATCTTCTCCTACAAAGACAAAACGAGCGACATGCTTTGAGTCGGTGAGACTGACTGTCTCACCTTGCTCTTGCTTTTGCATGTCGTCTCGGATTTCCTGCATCCAATCAGCTTTTCACACCGATGTATCGGTGGTAAAGGCCTCAATGACCGGTCGGTCAAGGGATATCTTGATGATTGAAGACAACTGCCCCTTTTCCTTGGAATGAGTTAGCTTGGATAATCGGTCCGCTCGGGTGTTCTCCGCCCTTGGGACGTGAACAATATTGATGTTGTCAAAGCTTCCAAAAAGATTGCTATCTTTGTGAAAGTATTGCAATAACTGATTGTCCTTAACCTGGAAAGTGCCTTTCATATGGCCGACCACTAGCTGAGAATCCATTCGGCATTCTAGGCTGTCAACTTCCAACTCTTTGGCTAGACTCAGACTGGCTATTAGTGCTTCGTATTCGGCTTGATTGTCGCTTGTCTGAAATCGGAAATTTATTGCTTGTTCTATGACCATACCGTTCGGTCCTTCCAGCACAATACATGCTCCTCCTCCTCTTCTATCTGAAGAGCCATCCACACTGAGATACCACAGGTGTGCAGGACCGTTCGACATAGGACCGCTCGGCATAGGAGTTAACTCGACTGCAAAGTCTACTAGATGTTGCCCTCTAATAGACTCTCGTGGCTCAAATCAGAGACCAGATTCCGAGAGCTCCACCGACCAGGAAACCATCCTTCCGGCCAGATAAGGTTTTCTGAGGATTTTGGCAATGGGGTGATCGGTCCTGACCACCACCCTGACTTTAGAAGTATGGATGTAACCGTCTTATTGTTGTGAGTAAAGCCAATGCGACTTTCTCTATCCGTGAATATCGTTCTTCCGCTCCTCGCAAGGTTCGGCTCACGAAATAGATCATCCGGAAGTTCGGAGCTTCCTGGATGAGGGCAATGCTGTCAGCTACTGCTAGGTATACCTGCAAATCATGTCCTGGCGTTGGCCGAGCCATGATGGGTGGATTAGTCAAGATGTCCTTGACTTTGGTGAAGGATTTTTCACACTCTTCATCCCAGTGTTGGGTGACTCCTTTTTTCATGTTTTGAAGAATTGGCTTGACGTGTTCAGCTAGTCGAGGAATAAAATGTGACAAGGATGTCAATCTGCCCACCAATCGTTGAATCTCTTTCAGACTAATCGGGCTTTGCATTTCCAAAACCGTTCAGCATTTGTCAGGGTTGGCCTCAATCCCCCTAGCAGTTAGCATGAAACCCAAGAATTTGTCGGCCGGTACGCAGAAAGTGCATTTTGTAGGGTTTAACCTCATATGATACCTGCGTATCTGGAGAAAAACTTCTTCCAAATCTTTGAAATGTTGCTCCATAGAGTGACTAGTGACCATCATGTCATGTACGTACACTTCCATGCATTTGTCGATCTGTTGACAAAATATTTTGTCCATTAGGCGTTGATAGGTGGCTCCGACATTCTTTAGGCCGAACGGCATCACCTCGAAACAGAAGTTAGACCGTTCAATTATGAATGTCATTTTATCCTGATCTGGTGCGTACATGGAATCTGGTTGTATCCCGAGTATGCATCTAGGAAACTTAACACTACATGCCCTGAGGCCCCATCTACCAAACGGTCTACGCTTGGCAGAGGGTATGAATCCTTGGGGCAAGCTTTGTTGAGGTCTGTGAAATCCACACAAATTCTCCATTGGTCATTCGGTTTTTTAACCATAACCACGTTAGCTAGCCACGTGGTGTACGTTATTTTCCTGACAAATTCGACCTTCAAGAGTTTAGCGACTTCATCCTGTATAGCGTTTCTCTTGTCCTCACCAAATTTTCGCTTCTTTTGAGCGACCGATCGTGCTTCTAGAAAGGTAGCTAGCTTGTGAGTCATGACGCTCGGATGAATCCCAGGCATGTCCGAAGCTATCCAGGCAAACAGATTGGCATTAGTTTTCAAGACTTTCGTCAATCTTTCCTTGTCGATTTTTCCGATCGCTCCCCCTATGGACATCACCTGTGATTCATTTTTACCGAGCACAAACGGTTTGGTATCTCCCGGGGGTTGTATGCGATCATCTATGTTAGATCGCGGGTCCAGGTCGATCACAGCAGTTTCTTGTCTTCTAGGTGGTCGCTGGGGGACAAAAGGAGTGAGTTTTAATCCTGCAACATAACACTGCCGAGCGGTTAGTTGATCCGCCCGAACGGTACATATAGTTCCCCGTTCTTATGGGAACTTCATGATCAGGTGCAAGGTGGACACTATAGCTCCGAACGCATTCAGGAAAGGACGCCCCACCAATGCGTTATATGAAGTATTTACTTCTACTAGTAAGAATCTGACTCTGAGTTCTCTTCCATCTTTTCCTGTTTCAAGCCGAGTCCTCAAGTCTAAATACCCTCGGGTATCGACCCTTTCTCCTACGAACCCTACAATTTTTTCATTGAAGGGAGCTATCAGGTCCTCGAACAAGTCCATTTTCAGGAACGTCTGCCAATACAAGATGTTGACCGAGCTGCCCTGATCAACCAACACCTTGCTAATGAGACACCGAGATATCTCCGTCGTGATGAACATAGGATGACCTTGATCAGGGTCAGGGGCGTGAAAGTCCTCGTCGTTGAAGACTATGGGTGGCATGGATCGAGGTTTCCTGTCCACCATGTAGACGGTTTTGAGGTTCCTCAGATGTCTCTTCCTTGCTGAAGAGGATGTTCCTCCTTTGGCAAAACCGCCGGAAATGGTATTGATCCGCCTGATGATCGATCGGTCACGTTTGCGACTATGACTTCGGCTATGACTACGACTGTGCCTTCGTTTTCGTTCGGTCCTTTCGGAGGATCGTTCGGATCTTTCAGAAGACCGCTCGGTATGCATGTGCCGCGACCTCTCTTTGGTCGAGCTTCTCCTTCTGGTCTCTTTTTCCTTTAAAGAATTTATGTAGATGGCCCTCTTGGATGAGCCTTTCGATTTTATTTTTTAATGTGGTACATTCTTCTGTGGTGTGGCCCTTATTGAGATGATACTGAAAGGTTTTTTCCATGTCAGTATCGTTGGGAGAAGGCTTCCGCCAGAGTGTGATCAAATCGGCAACAAGAGCCTCCTCCAGAACCTTTGTTCGTGGTGCGTTAAGGGTTGTATAGTGGTTAATCGGGGGAGCGCGAAGGAAACTTTTATGAGGATGGTTCCCGTTGTTGTGGAATGGTCGTTTTCCATCTTTTTTGCTCCCACCGGTAAACTTTTGTTGCTGCTTCTTCCGCGACTGCCTTATGTCTTCTATGCGAATAAACTTTGCCACCCTCTCCTAGAGTTCCTCCATGGTTTTGGGAGGTTCAGCATATAAGTCCTCTGAGAAATATCCCGCCCTTAGGTAGAAGGGTAGATTGTTGATAACGAAAGAGTGGCCAATGTCCTTGATTTGCCGAGCGATTTCATTATATCTCCTCATGAAGGCTCGTAGAGACTCGTCCTTCTCCTGTTTGGTATTGACGAGTTCTGCTAGTGTTAGGTCCTGCACGCGGCTAGATGCATACTGGCTCCTAAAGAGGGATATTACAGTGGCAAAACAATCTATTGTGCCAAGAGTAAGAGTATTGTACCACGATAATGCCTCTCCTGATAGTGATAATGAAAAGGCTCGACATTTAACTGGGTCACTGCTTGTGTAAAACGCCATTGAGTTGAGGAAGGCCCTGATGTGATCATCAGGATCAGTGGATCCATCATACTTTTCCATCGTTGGAGGAGTTCTCTCGGGCATAGGAGCCTGCATGATTGTTGCCGTGAACGACAGTAAATCGATGGGATCTTCTCCATCTGTATTGTCGTGCAGTCCACCATTGGGATTACCATTCCGGTTACCGTTCGGATTACCATTCTGATTACCGTTCGAATTGGCGTTCGAATTGTCGTTCTGGTTACCGTTCGGATTTCCGTTCGGATTGTCATTTTGGTTACCGTTTGGAATTTCGTTCGGGTTACTGTTGTTAGTGCGACCATGGTGGGCCGACGAAACTGAGAACTGCTCAGACAGTGGTCGATTATACCGTCCGGTTCTTAGCATTGCTATTTCTTCTTCATGTTTCCTCTACATCTCTTGCTGAGCCTGCGCCTGTGCCTGCAATTGCTCTTGCATGGCCTGCGGCTGGGCTTGCATCTGAGCCTATATTTACTCCTGTAGAGTTAGTGCTTGCGCTTGCATTTGCGCTTGCACTTGCTCTATCAATCCTCTAGTGCTTTGTTGATCTGATATACTCCTTGTGGTTACCATCGGGCTTCTTCTGTTTGCTCTCGGCCCCACGGTGGACGCCAAATGTTTTTGCAAATATTTCCGAGACCGAGAGACTGACCTCCTAACGTGTCCTTCCTGCTTCCGAATGCCTGGATCGCCTGCCTTCCTTCCGCCTGGGCCGCTTGATCGCCTTCAATCTTCTGTTATTGGCCGATCGGTATTAGCACGAACCGATCGGTCTCCTTCTTGACGATGGGGGATGTACCTGCAAAAGGCACTCTAACGCTCAAGTTAGGCGTGTGGTTGAAGAGCTTTTACTCTTAACGAGACAATCAGTGATTGGTTGACACTGTTTGAATATTTGAGAGTAGGGGAGAGTATAATGCGTAAGTGAAAAACATATCTGGCTTTTGCCCTGTCAAGGTATTGATAAGAGTTTCATATATCAAATAAAAACAACTTTACCTGGAGATCCGGTTAGTTACTGTTTCGGTTTTATCAATATCTTCAACCAAATATTGTAGATTTGGTTTATCAAATATTTTTAACTAGATATCTTTAATTATTTTATTATCCACTAGGTTCCTAGTAACAACTTAAGCGCTGACCCAATTACCATTTGGAGTAGCTTATTGGCACTGTAGGCCCAATTGCAGCCCAAACCATTTTACCAGACTGACTAATAACGGATAGACCGATCGGCCTTATTTCATGACCAGTCGGTCAATATTTTATACTGTACAAATTACAATAGCATACCACTAACTTTGTCATTATTCTTTCATTCGATTAGAGTCATGCGCAAGTGTCATTTTTCTCATATATCTATGACACCAAACACGAAAAATTATAGCGACGGTTTTCAAAGATCTCTGAAAGCAACGATGTTTATGCACAAAACTGTTAAAAATTATTTGTCGGTACTTCTCTAAGTAGTTTTTGCAACTACGAATAATGTATTTGTCAAGGATTAAAATATTCAGTAATGTAAAAGAAAATTCTCGTAAAATCTCAAACTTTTGTAGTGCTAATATTTTTATATGAAAATAAATATTAGATTTAATGTTAAAATCACAAATATTATTAATTAATATGATAAGTATAATGGTGAATTGAAATTAAAACGCACATACAAATATTTAAAGTAATTACTAAAAATTAAAAAAATAACAAGCAAATATATAAAAAAGAATAATATGTTTGGACCACAATTTAAAATTGTTAAAGTTACTTCAAAAATTTCTTAAATATCTTTTGAAGGTAATGTAATTCAATGATTGAGAAAGTAAATAGTAAAAACTTGTTGTATCGTACTTAGTGGAGGCCGAACGGTTAACATTCAACACTGTTCGGTCCATCCACTCAGGTCAAAGATTGGGTCGCATTTGCGTTAGCGCTTAAGCTATTGTTGGGTCAACAGTCCAGCAGATGATAAAATAATCAAATAATATCTAATTAAAGATATTGATAAGCAGGTTATAAACAACCAACCAGATTTTCATGTAATCTGTTTATATCTTATTCTGTTTATATTTTATTGGGCTTGTATCAGCTCATGATTCATGAGGTAAATTATAAATACAAAGCTAGGGCTGAAAGCCAGGTACGTTCCACTTACGTTCGACTCACACTTCTAAATACTCAATAGTAATAACCATTCACTAAATATTCAACCAAGAGCCGAGGCTCTACAAATCACACACCTAACTTGAGCTGACGTGATCGAACGGCCTAGACGAAAGTCGAACGGTCTAAGCGGAAGGAGCCGATAAAGCACGTGATTCAAGCGTCAGAAAGGTTTGTGTCTCCGTCTCACAAAAATCTACCGAAACACTTGAAAATTGAAAAAAAAAACTCTCAAAAGTTGTTTTTAGTGAAAATTGTCACGTTAATACATAATCACGTCACTAGTACAATAATAAAAAAAGACACCGGTTAGTTTTCCTAATAGGCATCGGTTGTAGAACCGATGCATACATGGACGAGGTAAAAAAGACACGTTTTATGCCTCGGTCAGATGTCAAGATAAAACAGTACAGAATTATGCCTCGGCTCTTAGATAACCGAGACAGTATGTTTTTTTTTTCTCAGATTTTAGTACACAATGAAACCGTGCTCTTCAGATCCAAAAATCCATTTCCATGTCACAGAGAATTCTCATTGCGGTTGATTGATCATGTGTAAACCTTCAACCCGAGAAGTGGCTCTAATGGCAAAGGAACCTGAAACTGAGTGGTGCAAGTGAAATTGTTTTTCAGCAACCAGAAAATCCCAAAACCAGAAAATCCAAAACCAGAAAATCCAAAACCAGAAAATCCCAAAACTAGAAAATCCAAAACCAGATATGAAGAAGAAGCAGAAGAACAAGAATAGATTTGACGACAAGCAGAAGAACCAAGAAGCTCCCTTAGGGTTTCCAATCACTCGCGGAGGGGAAGAATGGCTGAGGCAGCAGCGGCTGCGGCAGCGATGACGGAGGACTCGCCGATTTGGAGCGGCTTGGCGATCTGGAGCGGTGGATCTGGAGCGGTGGATCCGGAGCAGTGGATCTGGTGCGGCGGATCTAGAGCGGTGGATGAAGATGAAGATACAGAGGGGAAGAATGGCGGAGGCAGTGGCAGTCGTCTGGAGGCAGTGGCGGTCGTCTGGAGGCAGCGGCGGTCGTCTGGAGGCAGCGGCGATCGTCTGGACTGTGCACGACAATGGGAAGAATGGGAGAGCACAGAGGGGAAGGGAGAGCACCGAGAAAGAAGAAGTTGTTCGAGTGTGAAAATGAAAAGGTTTAGAGTATAGGTAGTACTGTAGCGAGTGTATAGGCAGCGGTCGTCTGCGTAACCCGAGGCAATAGGGCTTTTTCAAAAAAGTTGTGTACTCGGGACAGATGTATAGGTCTCGGGTCTTCTTCTAACCGAGACAATATTATCATTCGACCTCGGATCAAGCTGTAACCGAGGCATATAGTCTTTTACGCTTCGGGTTTTGCGTAACCGAAGCGTATATGACGCGTTAGTTTCCAGTTTTTTTACTAGTGCGTATAAAATTGAAGCATCCTAATTAATATTTCTCCTCTTGCAAAGTCTTTTTTGTTTTTGCTTTTATTTTGGGATGCTTCTATGAATGTCACGTGACAAATAGAAGTAGCCATGTATGTGGTTATAGGGGCTTCTATTATCAACTTGCAGTTGCATTTTCATAAAATTAGTGATGGGACCAAAGAAAGCGACAATATAATCAGGATATTGTCGTTAGACAATCTTACAATAAGATACCACCAACTTAACTTTGTCATTATTCTTCCATTCGATTAGAGTCATCCGCAACTGTCATTCTTATCATATTTCTATAAAACCAACCACAAAAAAATCATCAATTCGAGATATATATATATATATATATATATATCGGTTTTTAAATAATATTAGTTTTCTTACAGTTATTTACATGAAAATAAATATTAGATTTAATGTAAAAATCACAATTATTATTAATTAATATGATAAGTAGAAGGGTGAATTGAAATTAAAATGCACATACAAATATTTAAAGTAATTACTAAAATTTGAAAAAATAACAAGTAAATATAAATAAAAAGCATATATAGGAACAAAATTTAAAATTGTTATAATTACTTCAAAATGATGTTATTATTTGTTAGAGGCCACATACATAATTTCTTTTAAATATCTTTTGAAGGTAACATGTAATTGTGAAAGTAAGTAGTAATTGTAACGTTTGATTAAGACGTCAACATGATTATATAGTTAAGTTACACGATATGTGAACACGATATTTTATCAAAATATTTTATCAATATTTGTGTCAAACAAGAATCATATGCCAAATATGTAAAGTGAGATGAGTGTCATGTGTCAAACATGTAGAGTAAGATGAATGTCACATGTAAGACATGCTGTGCACAGTACTCTTGTTTAGAGGTGGACAAATCAAACTAAACTGCACTGCACTACTAAAAACTGTATTGAACTAAAAACTAGATCAGAAAAACTGAACTGCACTAAAAAATAGTTCAGAAAAACTGAACTGAACTATTTTTTGTTTTATTAAACTGTACTGAACTGAACTATACTAAACTGTACTAAACTACAAAATAAACTGAACTAAACTACTAACTATACTAATTTTGAACTGAACTATATTAATTTTGAACTGAATTATACTAATTTTAACCAAGAACTGCACTAACTATACAACACTAATAACTACAGCACTAACTAGTAAAATTGCATTAATAAAACTGCACTTCATCCCGTAAATTAAACATGAGAAGAGCAACATTTTGTACAGGAATCGGGAAACTAATATCCTAAATAGCTTGTAAACGCAAAATTCCTAAAACAGCCTTCCAAAGCACTTCAAATCTGATGCAAAAGATTCTGATGTGTTAGCATAACACCTTTTGGATTTCCAATAGTTCCACTTGTGTATATAAGAGTAGCAAAGTCATCAGATTTGATTGCTTCATACATGTACTGCTTCCCTGAAATAACAAAGTTTTAGAGAATCAGATCACTGCTCCTTTAGATTATAAATACAAAGATCAATATGTCTCTTCTACTGTAAAATAAGCAAGCACATAATTTCTTAATATGAAATAATAAAACTATTAAATGTAACTCTATTCAGAAAAGAAAGGGACTAAAATGTTGATTGTTCCTAGAACACACAAATGAGAAATATCAAACCTCTAATCACACTTACAAACCATAACAGAGCTCAAACAAATATAGTTTTTGTTTACAATATATTGGCACCATCTCACATTTGCTTATGTTATTATTGTGCTAACAAAAATCTAAAAAAGCAATTTTAAGTTTGTTTGTCTTGAAAAGCTTGTGGACATGTACACATATAAGTTGTGCAGCTAGCAGTTACGAGACATAATACTCAACAGTGTGAATTTTCTACACAAAGTAAAATGTAAAACAAAAAGAGGGTGATAAACTCTAAAAAGAAATTCAGAGTTTATGAAAACAAATTCAGAGGGTGATAAACCCTACACATATAGGGTCTGAAAACAAATTCAGAAATCACGTCACTACATTTATGAAAGTGTTGTGATAAACTCTAAAAAGAAATTCAGAGTTTATAAATATTAAAATATAATTGATTCAACATAGTAAGACAGAATATGAAAACAAAAAAGAGGCCTAACGATTCAAGGTTTCAAAATATAATTGGTCCAAGAATATAATAGCCACAAAGATACTCCTCCTTGTTGTAGTGAGTACATAACATATTATTTGCTTAATCTAACAAGAGGAGGAAGGGAGTAAGACAGCATATGAAAACTATAAGATGCATAATGATTCATAATTTCAAAATACACATGGTTCAAGAAGATAATAGCCATTAAGATACCCATCCCTGCTATAGTGACTACATACATATTTTGTTTAAGGAAAAATAAGGACTCAACTTCCAAAAAGAATAAGATCAAAATTTTGGTAATCAAGATATATAATATTCACAGCAATTAAAATTAAGTCCAAAATGCACGACATAGTTACCTGGCAATAACCAAGATCAAAGTTGTAAAATGAATAGGTCAACAGTATATCTCGTAGAATATTTACATTTGGATTATCATCCCCTTCATAGAAAGAGATCGATCTATCAGTTCTCACCTTCAAAAGCACAAGATAATTAAAACTGCATTAGCATCTTTTATTTGTTCATTTATAGTCATTCAAATTTAAAATCTATTCCACTAGCTTACCACATCTTTCTCAATAAGCCCTTTCCTTTCCCTGAATTTTGTGAATCTTTTAGCCTGTGCAGAGGATATACTCTACAGAGAAAAAAAAAACATTACAAAATTATATTTTGACTTGGCCGACAGCTTACAGAAATAAAGCAGAAAAACAATGTTACAAGAGATGGCAAATACATTATTAGAATTCATAATTAGAGGAAAAACAATGTATAATTTATATAATTTATATATAAGCTTTAGCCGATGAAGAACATGTATTAATTAAGCTTAATGATTAATTGTTAGTTCATTGAACCTTCTAATAGGTCCATATTTTTAGTTTATAAATCTTTAGTGCAAGCAGTTATTCTTCAAAGGCATGCAGAATAGATTTTTAGTGCAAGCAGAGTTCCAAATATTGTTAGTATATGCTGGTAATTTATGAGAAAGCAGAGTTCCCTTAATAGAGAACAAAAATGAACAAAAATTGACAAAAAATATTGAAGAAAAACAATAAAAACTTAAGAAAAAAAATAATCACTCACTAATAATGTATTCCTAAAAATAAATCATTAAATAAAATACATAAATCAGAGATAATAAACCTATTTGATTCCTTAAAACTAGAGAAACAATGACAATTAAATAAAATAAAACAAAATTAAAAGGTGTACATGTTTTCTGAAGTATTTTTCTAACAGTATATAATATTATAATCACTTCAAGTTACTCATACTTGCTAGGTTTCTGAATCAATTATACCTAGTGTTCTACCAAGTGTACATTTATTTTATTTCATTTTTCTGTGTGTTACTGATTACACAAATTGCTTGATTTTCAACTGGTGCATAAACAATTGAATGATTATTAATATCACTACAAATGCACAACAAAGTGAAGGAAATGCATAATTTGAGAGTGAGAGAGAAGTAAATTTCTCTGATTTTACCTAATAAAACAGCATATCTCTTTTCCATGATAAAGTAAAAGGGCAACATTTAACTCATAAAATCAGATTTATTTTATAAGAGTAAAAAAAGATGGATAGAATTTCCATCAAGTAGTCAAATCCAACTTCTCTCTTTGCTCTAACTGGTTGCCCTTTCCAGATTATCTCTAATGAGAACAATTGTGTCATACAACCCAAATTAATCAAAATTAAAATGGTGAGAATGGAGAGAATATACTAACCTCCAGAAACAACAGGGCAAGAAATTAAAGTTATTGCACCATTATTATCGGTTTTCAAATTCTAGAGAATATGCCACCAATGCTTTCCAAAAGTTTCTCTCCCAGTAAACAAAGCAAAGACAGATAAAAAGAAATCCAGATTCAGAATACAAATTCAGAAACTAAATTATGTTTTAAGCTTTCAAGAGGCATGTTCTAAGGTTTAGACTAACTTCTGTTCTAAGCTTTCAAGAGGCATGTTCTAAGGTTTACCTTTCCCATTGTTTGTTCCCATACTGAACCAACCAAGTTTTAAAAAGTTCCCATTTCCAATATCAATAAAAACAATATTTCAGTGAACAACAGACATAAAAATAACAAGCATTGCAAATCAACTAAGATTGTTCTTTTTGTTCTTTATATTCATAGGGTATCAAACTTTAGCGAGAACTTTGAGCTTAGTAGTGTTGTTGACACTGACAATACAATCGGGATAAAATGCAAATACAGTACCATAATACTATGGAATTGCTCTTCAACAAAAATTGGCCACACATACTACACCAATTTTAATTACTGAGATGAAATATACCACTAAGGAAACTTTGATTGGCAAACAATTTTATCTCAGTTTTATCCAAATAACTATTTTGGGAAATCATTTCATACTTTCTACAGCAAAATGTAACAAGAGGCATGTGAGGCTTCGTTTTGGTTTAACTTTTCTAGCTACACAATAATCTTCATAATCAATAAATAGGACAACTACTGGCAAAGCATGATGTAGTGTTTAACGATGATGCAAGAACCCCATATGTAATTTAAAACCCTTGTTGGAATAATAAAGTACCTTGGCCACTGATGATGGAAGAACCCCAGATGCTCTCTCCACGTACAAGCAATCGTTACCAGATGTCTAACAAAATGTTTGAACAACTAAGAATACATTTCAAAAATGTTTGAACAACACAGGAAAAACATTCGTACCTTAGGAGAAGTGTTCTCAGAAGTGTTCGACGATGGTGGTAGAACCTTCGACAGTTCGGCGACGGCAGAGTGCGGCAAAGCCTTCAATAGCGGCGAGCCTTCGACAGCGGCGAGCCTTCGACGACGGCGAACCTTCGACGGCGGCGAACCTTCGACGACGGCGAACCTTCGACGGCGGCGAACCTTCGACGGCGGCGAACCTTCGACGGCAGCGAACCTTCAACAGCGGTAACCTCGACGGCAGCTTTCAACAGCGGCAACCTTCAACAGCAGCATCGAGTGAGTAGGATGAACGGATGTAAGGCAGAAAGCAAAATGAAGCCGTGATTGGGAAAGCATGTATAAACCTAAACTGCAGTTAACTGTACTTAATATAAAATAGTTCAATATTTTTAAACTGTACTATTAATTAGTTTAATTAGTTTTTAGTTAACTGTATTATTAGTTTTTTAAGTTTAAAAAAGTATGGATTAACTATAGTTTAAGTATTTTAAGTTAACTCTGCCCAGCCCTACTCTTGTTAGTCTAAACCACACTTTTTCCCTGTTATGGTTTACCCCATGAGTTCCTTCATGTATGCAATTGTAGTTGCAACTAGAGTTTATGAGTTCCTTCATATATATATATATATATATAGACCCTAGCCTTGGACCAAACCATTAATCTTTTCATAAATCAGAAGAAGAAAGCTTTGAAAGAAAATAGCATGTCTATTGCACCTTCCTCTCTTCTTCTTTCGACTCAACATGAACCACCTCACATCACCACGAGACCTTGTGCAAATTTTCCTCCAAGCTTTTGGGGAGACACTTTCCTTCAGTATCATTCACATTCACTGGTACTTTCTTTTCTTTTTCCATTCACAAATATCTACACAAATATATTATATAATATTCAGCCATTCTTAATGCAGAGTTTCAAACTTCTTTTCACAAAGAAACTGCAGAGTTATATTTTGAAGTTTTCAAAAAATTCTATATATTACTTTAACTTATGATTTTGTAAGACTAAATTAAATATAAACAAAAATATAGAATTTATAAGTAATAAACAAAATGAAAATTTTAATGTGAGATTTAAAATTTAATGAAGCCTTTCTCTTATACTTTCAAATTCTTTTTTCTATTAAAAAAATAAATAAATTGAGCCTACTTTACAATTTATTAACTGTAAAAAATTGGCGAGTATATTTACTTGTTGTAATAATCGGATGTTACTAATTTGTTGCATTGGCCCAGCAACCATATTCAAATCTGTGTGTCATGCACAAATCTAAGACCAATATATTAATTCTCCCAATCTAAGACCAAACAATCATCCATTTACATATTTATAGTCACAATTGTTATAAACGTAAATTTTTCAAAACATTATTAAATGCCTTGTAATGCAACTTTATTTGTAGGAAGTCAATGACAATACGAAGGAACTTGCTCAAAAACTGAAGGAGGAAGTGAAAATGATGTTCCAATCATCAATCAAAGATATCAAACACAAACTAAACCTGATTGATTCACTTCAACGTTTCAGTGTATCCTATCTTTTCAAACAAGAAATTAACAATCTATTGGAACAAATTCACCACAGTTTTATAAAAGATAACACCATCGTTGAAGATAATAATTATCACTCTCTTGCTCTACTCTTTCGTTTGCTTAGACAACAGGGATATCGAATTTCTTCAGGTACGTGTACACTTTTTCTTTACTATTTGGATGTGAAAATCACAATCTATATGTATGATGTTATATATACGTCCAAATTCAAAATCAATTAAGTGCCTATTATGTATTCAACTAAATGAGCAGATATATTTAAGAAACTCAAAAATGAGCAAGGAAACTTCAACGAAACACTTGACAATGATATTGAAGGATTGTGTAGCTTGTATGAAGCTGCACAAATGAGAACTCATGGAGATGATATAATGGAAGAAATAAGTGACTTCTCAAAGACTCATCTTAAATCCTTGATCACCCAACTTGAACCATCTCTTGCTGGACAAGTCAATCATTGCTTAAACCACCCTCTTAATAAGAGTTTGCCTAGGTTTGAGGCAAAGTATCACATCTCTGTCTATGAACAAGATTGTTCCCATGATGAAACTCTGTTGACATTCGCAAAAGTAAAATTCAATATTCTTCAACGGATGCATCAAAAAGAAATTGGCACTATCACCAAGTAAGTCTTTTACCTTCAAATGTTCTCAAAAGTAACCATATATTCACATATTCATATCCAAATATACCAATAAAATAAAAAATTTAGATAACTTTTACGGGATACATAGTTTAACATATCTCAAATACAAGTAAAATTAGACAATCTCATCTTAAATGACTGATGCAATTAATAAGATTGTATCAATAAACTTTAAGTACATAAAGAATGAGATTGTTTACCATATTTGGCCATGTTTAAATTTTTAAGGTGCTATTTATTTACTGTAGGTGGTGGAAAAAGTCGAACTTGGAGCAAAAGGTTCCTCACTCTAGAAACAGAATTGTTGAGTGTTATCTTTGGTCGTTGGCTAAGTCGCACCTGCCTGAATATATTAATGGAAGAATCATTTTGGGAAAATTGATTGCTATTATATTGCTCTTATAGATGATACTTATGACGCTTATGGAACTGTTGAGGAACTTCAACTTTTTACAGAAGCATTTCAGAGGTTGATTTGTTTTACAAATTATAGATTATATAGTCAATAATGAGAAAAAGACTTCAAAACAACGAGATTGGTTAAAGGTTCATCACATTTTGATTTTTATATAATAAATCTTTCTTTTTTAAATTTCAGATGGGATATCAGCCTCACCGAATCCCTTCCAAAGTCCATTAAAGTAATATTTGAAGCAATTCTAGAACTGTGTGAAGAAGTAGAAGAGTTGACAACTGAGAGTGGAAACTCAAAATTTGTTGTGCCACATTTCAAACAAGCTGTATGCTTATTCCAATTTTGTTTATACTTCTTTTCAATATTAACTTTATCTCATAAGTGTATTTGTTGTGTTACTGTAGATTTGCAACTTAGTAAAAGGCTACCTGGTTGAAGCTAAATGGTGTGATGAGGGATATATTCCAACTTATGATGAATATAAAATTAATGGAGTGTTTACTTCTTGTTGTCCCATTTTCGTTACAACGTTTGTTTGCCTTGGAGACTTTGCAACAAAAGATGTATTGGATTGGATTTTGAGTAATCCAGATATACTTAGAGCTGCATCAGTTATTGGCAGAGTCTTGGATGACATAGCTTCACATAAGGTACCAATTCATTTCTAATTGAAAAATGTTGAAGATTCATTTGTCTTAATTATTTATTATCTATTATTATGTTCCAAATTGAACATTTGGATTTGTTTTGACTAATATGTAGTTTGAACAACAAAGAGTACATGTTGCATCATCTGTTGAATGTTGCATGAATCAATATCGCATTTCAGAAGCAGAGGCTTATAACTTGATTCACAAGGATGTTGAAGATTGTTGGAAGGTTGTAAATGAAGAGTGCCTCAAAACGAATGATATCCCAAAGATTGCACTTGATTGTGTTGCTAATTTTGCACTCATGTCTGAGCTTTCGTATGAAAATCACAAGGATAAATTCACTAATGGAGAATTACTCAAAGATTATGTCTCTTCACTTCTTGTGGATCCCTTCTGTCTCGATTTTATTACCTTTAAAGCTATGTATTACCAAGCATAAATAAGAGTCAAATGTGGGTATGAAAGTGGATTCGTCCTACATGAAAGACTCAACGTGTGAGCTGTGATGAACAATGTTATTTGTTGTAATGTTTGTGTGTTGTCTTTTGCTTAATTTTCAATAATGTTTAACTATCTTAATTTGTACAAAATGGGATATTATGAATGCTATTTGTTGTTCATATATGTTAGTATTTCATTATTTACTACAAACTAACGAAACAGTTACTCAAAACACTTACTCTAAAATGATAATTAATTTAGCATCCATCTTGTTAATGTAAATACTACTGATTAAGCAGACATTATTCTGTCATATAGTTTTTAGTTAGAGTGATTTCGTGTTGACAGATCAACATATACTTTACTTTAATATTCATTTACCTTAGTTTTGATTATTAATGTTTTAAAAAATATTTTACAACTCTAAATAAATAATTAACAATTATCTCCATTCTCATTTTTAACACAAGAAAAACCAAATACATAAATAGACAAAGATAAAATAATTGAAAAAATCGATGACGATGGGTAGGGGTGGGCAAACTGCCCTGTAGTGTACTGCACTATTACAATCTATAGATAATTATAAACTATTTCAACAAAACTGCACTGAACTAAAAAATAGTTCAGGATAACTGAACTAAACTATTTTTTTAGTTCATACTGCAGTACAGTTCAGTTTGCATCAAAAACACTCTTCTTCATATATTTCTCTTTCAGTTCAGTAATGGAAATAGACAAATGCAATGGTCAATTTATGCTTCAAACTAGCGGTGCAGAAACAACTCACAAAACTCTTCAATCTAATAATTCATCAAATCAAATTACCCACTGTCTTCTTTCAATCTTCTCGATTCTCACCAATTCGAAGGAGGGGATCACGTTGTTCTTGAGGCTGGATACGAGGATTCTGGGGCACCTATTAACAAGGTGAACGATATCAGAAACAGAAGCACCTTTTGAGCGTAAAAATTGAAACTTTGGCGAAAGCCTCTCGTCAGCTGCATGTGAGCGTGGGTGAATCCATTTCTGTTGACGATGTTGTTGATGTGAGCGTGGGTGAATCCATTTCTGTTGAAGAAAGCGATGACTGAGTCGGGCTTTTGAGGGGTATCGAAGCTAACGTGTTTGGAAACCTTGAGAGTGGTTTGTGGTAAGAAGCCAAAGGTGTTTATTGAATGTAAATTGACGCTGGAGCGAAAAGAGAGCCGATGACGAAACCCTAGAGGGCTAATAGAGGGAGATGGGCGACAGCGGGATGGTCGACGGCGGGATGGGCGACGGCGGGATGGGCGACGACAGGATGGGCAGCGGTAGGAAGGAAGAGAGCAACGAACCTTGGCAAAATCTGTGTGAGGTGCAGTGGTGATAAAGAGAGATTCCGACGAAGAAAGATGAAGAGACCAAGAAAGATGAAGAGACACATGTGTTAACTAGTTAACCATACTAAAATTATTAAGTTTCAGTTTTTTTAATCTGAACTGTAAAATAGTTTAATTAGTTTTTAATAAAAACAGTTTAGTTTTTTTAAGTATAAAACAATACAGTTAAATGCAGTTCAAGTTCAGTTAGATGAACTATGCCCACCCCTAACTATGGAAAAGTGGGTGAGAAACCTCTTCCCTAGTGGGAGCTTTTTCTTGGCCTTATGTTGAAGTACGGAAAACATGACTATATTAATAATTAATGAATAACAATTGAAAGAATACGTGGATGTAGGATATTTACATAAAAAATAACTAAATAATTATTGAAAACTAATGAGAAGTAGCGCTCAAGCGAATCACGACATTTTATACAGTTTAAATTTAAATTTCTGAACTAACATTTATGAAATTTCGAATTACAAATACCGAGTAGTTTAATTCTTGAAATCATGAAAATACCGTTTTGGAAAGTATAATATTTTGATGTTTACTGTCAATGTTTTTATCATAGAGAGTTGTGTCTTAATAATATGAATAATAAACTGACATAACTTCTTTAGGCTCTCTATGAGAGTTGTTCCTTTTAAATGGCTTTTTTAAATATAGAATCTATATATTAATATATATCTCACTGATATACTTTTTATTTTCCGTTTTCTAATAATAGACTCTCTAATATTTTAGTTTTTACTAAGTTGTGTACTGTTTAGAGTAACGTTTGTTATGTTTCTATTGAGATTTTTTTGCAACTCTTAGTGTTCCTGGGTTAGAATCACGATGAAGATGAGTTTAGTTCTAATTTTACTACAAAACTTTGTATTTTTATATTTACAATATTTGTAAGAATAATTAAATATTTTTATTTATTTATGTGATTTATATGTTTTTTTAAAAGTATTTAATGAAATCTTTTTGTTCTTGTTTAGATATTATTTAGATACAACGTTTTAAAAAATTATATAAATAAAATTTTAAATCTGTTTATAAACTATATAGTAATAAATATGTAGTTTAATATGTTATAATTTTATAATATGATAATAATTTAATATCTTGTAATTTTATCTATGTAATAGGTTAATAGTTTAATATGTTGTAAATTATTGTATTGAAAATGAATATTTTTTTTTTAAAAAAAGTTCATGGGTTTTTGTAGATATTTTGTTCCCGTGGGCTTTTGCTATTGGAATTTTTTAGTTTTGTGGGTTTTTTTGGTCTCAACCCACGTGGATCAGGACCAAACCATGTAGAGTGTTACTGTCAGAACCATTAAATCCATGCTGAGTGGAATTCAGGTGTTAGTGTGAGGGTTTAGAAAATTCAGAAACTGGAAGACAAGTGTGTGTATTTGGTTGGCCAATCGGTTTTTGACGGTAGTATATAAGCAAAATTTTCAAAACGTTGAGCCACTTTTGCATGCACCTCTTCTCTCAAGAATTCTAAGTTTCTCCTCCTTCTCCCTACAATCCTCCTTCTTCTCTCTAAATATCCTCACTTTGATCATCATCTAGGCCGTGTTTGAATTCTTCCTTGGTGGCAAGAGTTCCTTTTCCATCAATCTAGCTGCTGTGAGAAGTGGGTAAGTGATTTCTCTCGTTCATTAAAGTTCCTGTGATTTTTGATACATGCAAGCACTATTTAGCTTGCATGTGTTCTTCATCTGTCTCTCTCTGA
Source organism: Vigna hirtella (assembly GCA_027742795.1). Classification (NCBI taxonomy): domain Eukaryota; kingdom Viridiplantae; phylum Streptophyta; class Magnoliopsida; order Fabales; family Fabaceae; genus Vigna; species Vigna hirtella. The sequence continues at coordinate 823,447 of JAHCHA010013424.1, forward strand.
ACCTGTTTCTTCTTTGATCCTTTGGTTGGTCCCTTTTCACCGGTCAGAAATGTAGTGGGTTGCTTTAGAAGTGATTGCTAATTATTCAAACTGGTGGAGGCTTAGGAAATTCCTAGTTTATTCAAGGTAAGGGAAGCTAGTAATTTGATTATAATTTTCTGTGTTTGGAATTTCTGTTTGAATGCTTGCATGTATGAATAATGGTATGTTTGATTGAACTTGTATTCAAACTCTGCGTTTGACCGAGAACTATGAACTGGGTTAGAGTTTCCTGATGTAGACCGTTCGGTCTTCTCTCATTCGTATAAGAGAGGATGTGAAATGAGAGTTGGAGTTAAATAGATTCAGTGGGATAGATTTAAAAGAAATTATGAATTCAGTTAAGAGTTTTAGAACTTCAGAAAAATATCTTGTTTTATTTTAGCGAGTGTTATTCAGCATTCAGTAGAAGCTCTACAAAATTATGTATAAAATCGAACGGTTATTGTTGACCGTTCGGTCGTGTTCCGTACTCAGTCATTAACTGGGTTCGGTCTAGTGGAAGTATCATCTATTCATGACCGTTCGATCTAGTCACAGTTTTTGATATTAAACTAATACTCAGTATAATCCAAGTGCTAGGTCTAGTTTAAACATTCGATCTAAGTTTTTAAGAGTTTGGTTTGAGCTATGAGTGTTCGGTGTAAGGTCTTCGGGTTTGGGCTAAGTTCCTAGTAGTTAGTTTTTTTATAGTGGTCGGTCAGTAATAGTGCTCGGCCATTTCTTCTGTTGACTCTTATAAACCGTTCGATTTTTCTCTCAATTGGGGAGTGTGAAGGTGTTCAGTCTCCAATGTTCACAGATTTTCTTTAATATGATTGGCAATATAATTGATGTATGATTTTGTATGTTAAGTAGTGAAAATCTATGCTTTAAAATATTGTGGAAGAGAATTCCAAGGAGGAATGTCTCGTGTATGGTTGTGGAATTGTAAAGTATGAATATGGATATGCTAAGCTGACGTTCATCCTGATATTCTGTGATTACTCATTCTCAAGTCGAGAGGAGTAACTCATGTGTGAGAATGACAGAAGGTCCTACCGCCTCAGGGTGCTGAGGTAGGTATTATGGGATTAACCTTGGGTAGTAGCTTGATCGGTGTCAACTGTTACACTACCACAAAGGCAAGGATGACTGTAGCTACATATTCATACAATCCGGATGGTTAAGTCATAGTGTTCAGTTTATATATATATATATATATATATATATATATAATGAATGTTAATGTTTGGTTTGTATGTAACTAAATGTGTTCTGTGTTTGCTTGATGTACCGATCATTTTTATACGTATTGAACTTGCATGAATTGTATATATGTGATTATAATTAAATTACAATAGCTTACCCTACTTTCTTGTTTTGTCTTGTCTTGTCCGTTCGATTTTTCTTTCCTTGCGATGATCATCCTGTGGATGTAAGGAGAAGGTGACGAGTGTATGGTGGAGCAAGTGTTGAAAGGCGAAGATCCTGTCGCTTAAGTTATGACCGTTTGGTCATCAGTTGTGCATAGTTTTGTATTCGACCGTTCGGTCAATAAGATTAGTTTACTTTTTGTAAACTAATCGGTTTATACCGTGTGTTGTATAACCGTTCGGTTGATTCATACATTTTGTATCAAACTTATGATATTCTGTAAAGTTTTTAGTTTTATGGTTATTTTGGATAACTGTAATTGTTAAGTACTTTACTAATTCTTAGTGAACTGATCTATCATATTATTATATGCGATTAATCTATGATATGGTATTATGCTATATTTTGGGATGTTACATTAATGGTATTAGAGCAGTTCTTTCCTTAGAACCCTGTAGGTTATGAGTATGTTATCCTTGTGCTGTGTACTCAGTGTCAGTTTAGACAATATCCTTATCTCTTTGGTTTAGACTGATGGTTCTTTCTCTATGATTGATCAGAGATGGCATCTCGGTCTCCTACTACTTCTCCAACTGCGAATTCTCATACATCAGATTTAGTGAGAATGATGGAGTCGGTACTCACGACAATGCAGCCACAGAATGCTGCATTAGTATAATAGAACATTGTCGCTTTACAACATATGGAAACCGCTCAGTTATCAGTAGAGGTATCTCAGAGACAATATGTGGATCTGATGGTGAGGGCAGAACCACAGTTGGACCATCTACCTCTTGTGCCAATCCTCACAAGAGTGGAGTCTTACAAGTTTTCTTAAACATCATCCCACCAAGTTTGATGGCAAGTGCAGCCCGGATGAAGCAGATCAATGGTTCCGAGATACGGAACGGATTTTTAATGCTAAGAGATGTCCGGACGACAATAAATTGGCTTATTCAGAGTACATATTGACAGGAGAAGCTAGTCATTGGTGGAGTAGCATAAGGATGCTACTGGAAAGCAACGGTACTCCCATTTCTTGGGAAATCTTCAAGACGAAGTTCTATGTCGAATACTTCCCTGATAGTTTTCGGTTTGCTAAGGAGGTGGAGTTCTTTAATTGGTTCAAGGAGGGATGTCAGTATCAGAATATGCAGATAGATTCAAACATTTGTTGAGGTTTCATACACTAACTATGAATGAGGAATGGTAGTGTAGAAAGTTTGAAAATGGATTGCGAGGAGATCTCAAGTTGATGGTGGCTGATTTGTGCATCAAGCAATTTCCCTCTTTGGCGGAGAGAGCCAAGGTCTTAGAAAAGACCAAGATGGAAGTGGATAGATAACGAAGGCAACAACCAAACGTTGGAGGACCCATTTCCTCTAGGGGTGGTCTTGGTTCTAGGAAGATTCCTTACACTCGGCTTTCTTCTTCAGGAGTTAGAGGTCAGTCTTCAAGACCTCCAGTATCGTTCGGGCAACAAACTATTCTAGCACATATTCGGTGTTTTACTTGTGGGGGTCCACACGATCAGTCGGTTTGTCCTCAGAAGGATAGTGGCAGATGGTGTAATTGATGTAGAAGTGCAGGGCACTATGAGAGAGACTGTAATATGGGAAGAAGGGCTGGTGGTCAACCACAAAATGCAGGAAGGTTTCAACCAAGAGGTGGTGGTGGTGGCGGAAGAGCTCAGGCTGCTGGCCGAGTATATGCACTGACAGGAACGGAAGCAGCAAGTTCAGGTAATCTTATTGACAGTTCTTGCTGGCTGTATGGAATATCTTGTTGTGTGCTTTTTGATTCGGGGCAACACATTCATTTATCTCGAAGGAATGTGTTGAGAAGTTGGGATTGTCAGTAGATGAGCTTCAGTTTGATTTGGTGGTGTCAACCCCAACAGTTGGGAAGGTTAGGACGGCTACTTATTGTGCTAAATGTCCAATAGTGGTTGAGGGTCGTCGGTTCAAAGTGAACCTAATTTGTTTACCTCTTCAAGGTTTAGAGGTAATATTAGGAATGGATTGGTTAGCTGCCAATCACATTCTTATAGATTATGGTGAAAAGAAATTATTGTTTCCAGATGAAGATCAAGAAGAGTTGTTGGTAATCGGTCAGTTGAGGCAGGATATAATGGAAGGTGCTAGTTGCTTCTTGATACTATCTCATTTGGAAGCGGTAAAGGATTTGCAGAATTTAGACCGATCGGTGCAGTGTAAGCAGGATGTAAATCGTTCGATCATAAACGAATTTCTAGACATTTTTTCTGAAGATATACCTGGGTTGCCCCCTCCTAGAGAAGTGGAATTCTCAACTGATTTGGTGTCAGGAGCAGGGCCGGTATCTATAGATCCTTACATAATGGCTCCAACAGAGCTAGCCGAACTGAAGAAGCAAATTGAAGAGTTGATTGATAAGCAATTCATTCGACCAAGTGTATCACCTTGGGGTGCTCCTGTGCTTCTAGTTAAGAAGAAAGATGACAGTTCTCGGCTCTGTATAAATTATAGACAGCTAAATAAATTAACAATTAAGAACAAGTACCCTTTACCAAGAATTGATGATCTGTTGGATCAATTACATGAGGCTACTGTGTTTTCTAAAATAGATCTGAGGTCTGGATACCATCAGATTTTAGTTAAGGAGTGAGATGTCCAGAAGACAGTCTTCTGGTCTCAGTACGGTCATTATGAATATGTAGTAATGTCGTTCGGTGTTACTAATGCTCCTGCCATATTCATGGATTAATGAACCGGATCTTCAGACCGTTCTTAGATAAATTTGTTGTTGTCTTTATAGATGACATACTTATTTATTCTAAAAGTCATGAAGAAGATAAGGATCACCTTAGAGCAGTGCTCGGTGTGTTGAGGGAGAAGAAGCTTTATGCAAAACTGTCTAAGTGTGACTTCTGGATGAAAGAAGTGCAATTTTTAGGACATGTAATATCAGCAAGTGGAATTGTTGTAGATCCTGCTAAAGTACAGGCGGTGCTTCAATGGGAAAAACCCCGTTCGGTCACAGAGATCAGGAGTTTTGTGGGATTAGCGGGATACTATAAGCAGTTTATTAAAGAATTCTCTAAGATAGTAGCGCCGTTAACTAAATTAACCCTGAAGGATCAACCTTTTTGCATGGACCGATCGTGTGAAGATAGTTTCCAAGAGCTAAAACAAAGGTTGACGAGCACTCCTGTGTTAGTTATTCCTGACACAAGTAAGCCCTTTGAAGTTTTTTGTGATGCCTCTTATCAAGGATTGGGTTGTGTGCTAATGAAAGAAGGGAAGGTGGTGGCGTATGCTTCAAGACAACTTAAAACTCATGAGAAGAACTATCCAACCCATGATTTGGAGTTAGCAGTAGTGGTGTTTGCATTGAAGATTTGGAGGCATTATCTTTATGGTACTCGGTTTCAGGTGTTCAGTGATCACAAGAGCTTGAAATATCTTTTTGATCAAAAGAAACTAAACATGATGAGGCAGAGAAGATGGATGGAATTCATAAAAGATTTTGAATTTGATTTACTTTACCCTCCTGGAAAAGCTAATGTAGTAGCTGATGCCTTGAGCAGGAAGAGCGTGCATGTGTCTTCAATGATGGTCAAAGAATGGAGTTTGATTGAAAGCTTTAGAGACTTGAAGCTACAAGTTGAGTTAGAACCAAACAGTATCACCTGTTGTCGTTTAGTGGTAGAAAGTGAACTGTTGAGCAGAATAAGAGAGAAGCAGTCAGTAGATGATGAGTTGCAAAAATCAAGAGGACTGATCGGTAGTGATCAAGGTAAAGAGTTTACGTTGGGACCGAGCGATATTTTGCAGTTTAGAGGAATAGTTTGTGTACCTAATGATGGTGAGTTGAAGAGGGTGATTCTTGAGGAAGGACATCAAAGTCGTTTTAGTATGCATCCAGGCATGACTAAAATGTATCATGACCTCAAGGAGTCATTTTGGTGGCCAGGAATGAAGAGTGACGTGGCTCGGTTTGTGTCGTCATGTTTAACCTATCAAAGAGCCAAGGTGGAGCATCAAAGACCGGGCGGTTTGCTACACTAGCTAGAAATTCCTGAATGGAAGTGGGATAGCATCGCTATGGATTTTGTGACCCATCTACCTCGAACAGTTAGAAATCATGATGTTATTTGGGTAATAGTGGATCGGTTAACTAAGAGTATCACTTCCTTGCTGTTAATTTGAAGATGTCAATGACCAAGTTGGCTCAACTTTACATCAGGGAGGTGGTTTGGTTGCATGGAGTGCCATCTAATATCATCTCTGACAGAGACACTAGATTTACCTCTCGGTTTTGGCAATCACTGCAAAGTGAATTAGGCAGCCGGTTGCAGATAAGCTCAGCCTATTATCCCCATACGGACGGTCAGTCTAAAAGGACAATCCAAACACTTGAAGACTTATTGACATGTGTTTTGGATCATTTGGGAATTTGGGATGAAGTATTACCCTTAGTGGAGTTCACCTACAATAATAGTTATCAATCCAGTATTGGCATGGCACCATTTTAAGCTTTGTATGGAAGACGTTGTAGGACTCTTCTTTGTTGGTTTCAAGAAGGCGAAGCAGTGTTTACGGGGCCAAAGGTGATTCAACAAACCACAGAAAAGGTGAAGTTAATTCAAGAAAGGTTGAAAGCGTCACAGAGTAGGCAGAAGTCTTATGCTGATAAGAGATGAAGACCTCTAAAGTTTACAACAAGAGATCATGTATTTCTTAGATTGAACCCTACTATAGGAGTTGGAAGCGTCGTTCGGTCTAAGAAACTATCCCCTAAGTTTATTGGTCCTTATCAAATTTTAAGGCGGATAAGGCCAGTTGCTTATGATATAGCTTTGCCTCCTCAACTATCCAACATGCATCCAGTCTTTCATGTTTCTCACTCAGAAAGTATGTATCGGATCATTCTCACATTTTAGAAGTGGATGATATTCAAGTACGAGAAGACCGTTCGGTGGAGATGCAACCAGTCAGTATTGCCGAGAGCCTAACTAAGAATCTTAGAGGAAAATCCATCAGCCTAGTTAAGGTTATCTGGGATAAGAGGACAGGTGACTTTACATGAGAGTTAGAAGAAGTCATGAAGGAGCTGAATCCTCACCTGTTCTTTGGTAAGTTCAATTTTCGAGGACGAAATTTTTCTGTTGTTAGGGAGAATGTCAGAACCATTAAATCCATGCTGAGTGGAATCCAGGTGTTAGTGTGAGGGTTTAGAAAATTCAGAAAGTGGAAGACATGTGTGTATTTGGTTGGCCGATCGATTTTTGACGGTAGTATATATGCAAAATTTTCAAAACGTTGAGCCACTTTTGCATGCACCTCTTCTCTCCAGAATTCTTAGTTTCTCCTCCTTCTCTCTACAATCCTCCTTCTTCTCTCTAAAAATCCTCACTTTCTTCTTCTGCTGATCTTCATCTAGGCCATGTTTGAATTCTTCCTTGGTGGCAAGCGTTTCTTTTCCATCAATCTAGCTGCTGTGAGAAGTGGGTAAGTAATTTCTCTCATTCGTTAAAGTTCTTGTGATTTCTGATACATGCAAGCACTGTTCAGCTTGCATGTGTTCTTCATCTATCTCTCTCTGAACCTGTTTTTGCTTTGATCCTTTGGTTGGTCCCTTTTCACCGATTGGAATTGTAGTGGGTTGCTTTAGAAGTGATTGCTGATTATTCAAACTGGTGGAGGCTTAGGAAATTCCTAGTTTATTCAAGGTAAGGGAAGCTAGTAATTTGATTATAATTTTCTGTGTTTGGAATTTCTGTTTGAATGCTTGCATGTATGAATAATGGTATGTTTGATTGAACTTGTATTCAAACTCTGTGTTTGACCGAGAACTATGAACTGGGTTAGAGTTTCCTGATGTAGACCGTTCAGTCTTCTCTTATTCGTATAAGAGAGGATGTGAAATGAGAGTTGGAGTTAAATAGATTCAGTGGGATAGATTTAAAAGAAATTATGAATTCAGTTGAGAGTTTTAGAAGTTCAGAAAAATATCTTGTTTCATTTTAAGGAGTGTTTTCAGCATTCAATAGAAGCTCTACAAAATTATGTATAAAATCGAACGGTTATTGTTGACCGTTCGGTCGTGTTCCGTACTCAGTCATTAAATGGGTTCGGTCTAGTGGAAGTATCATCTATTCATGATCGTTCGGTCTAGTCACAGTTTTGGTATTAAACTAATACTCAGTATAATCCAAGTGTTCGGTCTAGTTTGAACATTCGGTCTAAGTTTTTAAGAGTTCGGTTTGAGCTATGAGTGTTCGGTGTAAGGTCTTCGGGTTTGGGCTAAGTTCCTAGTAGTTAGTTTTTCTATAGTGGTCGGTCAGTAATAGTGCTCAGCCATTTCTTCTGTTGTCCCTTATAAACCGTTCGGTTTTTCTCTCAGTTGGGGAGTGTGAAGGTGTTCGGTCTCCAATGTTCACAGATTTTCTTTAATATGATTGACAATATAATTGATGCATGATTTTATATGTTAAGTGGTGAAAATCTATGCTTTAAAATATTGTGGAAGAGAATTCCAAGGAGGAATGTCTCGTGTATGGTTGTGGAATTGTAAAGTATGAATATGGATATGCTAAGCTGACGTTCATCCTGATATTTTGTGATTACTCATTCTCAAGTAGAGAGGAGTAACTCATGTGTGAGAATGGCAGGAGGTCCTACCGCCTCAGGGTGCCGAGGTAGGTATTATGGGATCAACCTTGGGTAGTAGCTTGATTGGTGTCAGCTGTTACACTACCACAAAGGCAAGGACGACCGTAGTTACATATTCATACAATTTGGATGGTCAAGTCATAGTGTTCAGTTTACATATATATATAATGAATGTTAATGTTTGGTTTGTATGTAACTAAACGTATTATGTGTTTGCTTGATGTATCGATCATTTTTATACGTATCGAACTTGCATGAATTGTATATATGTGATTATAATTAAATTACAATAGCTTACCCTAGTTTCTTGTTTTGTCTTATCTTGTCCGTTCGGTTTTTCTTTCCTTGCGATGATCATCTTGTGGATGTGAGCAGAAGGTGACGAGTGTACGGTGGAGCAAGTGTTGGAAGGCGAAGATCCTGTCGCTTAAGTTATGACCGTTCGTCCATCAGTTGTGCATAGTTTTGTATTGGATCGTTCGGTCAATAGGATTAGTTTACTTTTTTGTAAACCGATAGGTTTATACCGTGTGTTGTATAAGCGTTCGGTTGATTCCTACATTTTGTATCAAACTTAAGATATTCTGTAAAGGTTTTAGTTTTATGGTTATTTTGGATAACTGTAATTGTTAAATACTTTACTAATTCTTAGTGAACTGATCTATCATATTATTATATGTGATTAATCTATGATATAGTATTATGATATAGTATTATGCTATATTTTGGGATGTTACAGTTACTCCCTCCACCACCACACATTGCTCCCTACACCTCCTCATTCCTCTTTTGCCCCTATAAAATATTTAATTCGTGGTGGTTAAAACGTATTTACCTTCACCAACATCCATCAACTGTATCAATGCACCTCCACACTTAAGTACTCTCACGGAAATCAAATTTCTCTTGCTTCTTCATCCCTCTAACTGTGCTATTGTGGTGGTCGAAGGTGGTCCAGTGGTGGTGTCAAGCAGAAGGTTCCCAGGTGTGAATACAAAGTTCAATACGGATATGGAGTATCCGTAGAACACTTAAACAGATCTCGGAATCCATAGACGGATATCGACATCTGTTGAAGGGTAAACTAACGTCAATATCCGTGGACGGATTTCGAGATCCGTTTAAGTGTTCTACGGATACCCCATATCCATTGTCGTCTTTCGCGTTTCTCTTCTTCTTCTTCATTTAACATAACAGAGGCACATAGTATCATGCAACACACAACACCCAGCACACAAACAATACAAGTTCACAAATAACCTTGGCGAAAATGAGAAATTTGAAAAAGAGGAAAATGAAAAATTGGGAAAAAAGGAAGAGAAGAATAAGAGAGGAAGAGAGAAAGTAAGAATGTGGGGGTGAGAGTGTGATATGCAGCTGAGTGAATAAGAGAGTAAAAAATTAAAATTTTAAAAAAAGTTAAAAAGGTAAAGAATAAAAATAAAAATGATATTTTTGAAATTAAAAAAAATTTTAAAAAAATAGGGAACCGTAAAGAGAGTAACTCTCAACCATGTTATGAGAACAAATTGACGTGTCTAGTTTCACATGTGGTACTGATTTCAATATCAATATTTGCTTTATAAATAGAACTTTTACCATCAATAGAAGCTTTCAACATTTGAGTTGGATTAGTAAGTCTGAGAAAAAGTTGAGTGAAGTTATAATATTTGTCATTCAGTAAATTCATTCATCACTATTTTTCCGTAAAGCATGAGGTTGAGAAATTGTGGTGGTTGAAGATGTTCCGGAAAATCATATATATCTATAGGTAGCGATACGTTGACATGTTGAATTATTTATACATTCATTTCACACACGGTGATAAGTCGTTTAAAAAATAATTTTTTAAAATTTGTATTTGAACGTATTTCATTTAAATTATTATTTTTAAAATAAAATTTTTTATGCGTATTAATATTTTACTAAATGATTTAATTTAAATTATATTTAAAAATTAATTTATATAAAATTTTATTTTAAATTTTATTTTTTAAATAATTTAATTTAAAATTTTAAAAATAAAATATAAAAATGTTTACATATATATATAAAAAATCTACAAATATTTATTTTCGAGTATTTCATCGAGTAACAAAACGGGTGATAAACAATTTTTTCTAGAAAGATTAGGTAACATTCCAAAATCTAGCAGTTATCATCTTTACATATACACTTGAGTTCCTTCTTATCTTGAAAGATAAAATTGCCAGCAATACATTACATTACATTACATCACATTACAAAATGACAATTTTGACAGATTTTACATTATGCGTTATGAGCTATATATTCCATTTTCAACTTGGGCATCATTATCAAAACTTTATCTTGAAATAAGATTTCATTTTCTTTTATCAAGAAGAATTAGAAAATCTTATCACGTTGTTCATTATTTAGGAAACATGATAGACGTCCAAGTTAAAAGTGGTTGGGTTCATTTAGTGTCCTTTGAGCTATGTGAATTCTGTTAGAGGAATCCTTGTGAAATGCATTATAGTATGTGGAAAAGTAATGATAGAGTCATGTTGATAGAGCGAAAGGACTTAAATTTGATATCAGCTTCAGCTTACTGTTGTTGAAAACATAAATAAGAAATATTGTGTAATAGTAGTGGTAGTAGAAATATCATGATGTGAAAACCAGATATTACATGGAGCAGTAAAATTTAAGGTTTATGTCACACTTATGATTGTCATCACTGTTCTATATGACTTTGTCGTTCCTTAACATTTGACCATAAAGTACCATAGTATATGGATTCTTTTATAATTTTTTAAGTATATTCAATGTTCTTGTTTGGATAATTTAAAAGTTTGAATTACTAATCTTGGGAATCTCAAAATTTTGAAATGAGGAGCTTCATATATTATTAGGTCATACACTTGGGTGTCTTCTTACCACGACGACTCAAGGGTTTGAAAGGTCTAAAACAACCTAAAAGTGAGGTATTTTTTTCATTAATAAAACACTTTATGTTAATGTGTATCACAATTTTCTTTAATTTGTTTTCAAGTTTTTTGTGATATGAAATTATCTATTAAATTGTCATAATTAATTTTATTTAATAATTCTTTTTCAAAATAAAGTGAATCCATTCAATCTTTATTGACAATGTTGATTTTAGATAAATTTTTATTTTCTTTAGCTTTGAAAAACTTCTTTCGATTGAAGCAGTGTATACTAGAATTGTTAACATTATTCTATAACTTATATAAGCATTTGAAAAAAATAATCTATTTCTTTATATAATTAAGAATGAGTTAAAACAATAAAATCTAATTCTGATTGTCAAGAAAGTAAATACAATTATAGACTAGTAGTATTTTGAAGTTTGAAATTTCATGTGCTTAAATTTAATTTTCAAATTTTAACCTTATTATAATTTATTAAATAACTTAAAAGATTATGAAACAAAATATTATATATATATATATATATATATATATATATATATATATAGTATGATATCTAAACTGAACAGTTGTCAACCATAACCGATCAACCGATCGTTCTATCCACTATAGAGACAACTCGTCATCTACCAACTATATTAAACGTTCGTTAACTATTTTATAGTTAAAAGCGATTGTCAAACCTCCGCTAGCAAGTCAAAACACTCGTCAAAAGTCAAGCGATCTTAAATGAGATTGGGCCAATTAGTCCAACACTTAAATAATTGGACCAATAGTCCAGATAGTCCAGTTAATGAAGAAATAGTCAAAAGAGACTTGTTCCCTCCATCACCACAAACTGTTCCCTGCACCAGCCCATACCTAATTTGTCCTTGCTATAAAACGGATGTCAACATCCGTGAACGGATGTACATCCGTGAACGAATGTTGACATCCGTTTACATATTTTATATTTTAGTTTATTGTTTTTATTTAAAAAAAAAACTATCCCTTAACGGATGTGACACATCCGTTTAATAGATTTTCAAAAAGTATTTTAATTATTATTTAAATAATAATACATAAATTAAATTAATAATAATTATTTTATTAAATAAAATAAAATTAATTTATAAATAATTAAGTAATAATTTTAAAAAAATTTAATAATATTTATGTATTAATTTAAAATATAAAAAATTAAAAAACTAAAAAATAAAAAAAAAACTTCAACGGATGTCGCCAAATCCAATACACATCCGTTTTAATAGATTTATAAAAAATGTTTTAATTATTATTTAAATAATAATACATAAATGAAATTAATAAAAATTATTTTATTAAATAAAATAAAATTAATTTATAAATAATTAAGTAATAATTTTTAAAAAATTAAGTAATATTTATATATTAATTTAAAATACAAAAAATTAAAAAAACTAAAAACTAAAAAAAAAACTTAACGGATGTGTCCGTTTTAATGCATTTATTTATAAAAAATATTTTAATTATTATTTAAATAATAATACATAAA
>JAHCHA010013424.1:862198-891343 GCA_027742795.1 Vigna hirtella
CCGCTCCAGATCTGCTTCGTCCAGATCCACCGCCAGCTTCGTCGATCTGCTTCGTCGTTCCGCCTCTTCGTCGCCACCACTTCGTTGCTCCGCCGTCGCCACCTCTCCTTCAACACTGCCGCTCCGTTTTCGCTGCCCAAAGCCATGGCTGCATCCCACCCCGCAACCCCAACCCATGACGCGATCTCAGATCTCATCTCCAGCACCGGACACAATCTCAGATCTCACTCCACCCGATCCAGCCCCCTTCCGGTCCAGCCCTCTTCTGGTGCCAGTGGTGGTCACGACAAACCGATTTGGGGGTTAGGGATTTCAATGGGGTTTTGATTGGATTTGGGGGTTAGGGATTTGAAGGGGTTTTGACTGGATTGGGGGTTAGGGATTTGAACAGGATTCATGTATTGCTGATTCAAAAACATTCATTTGTGATGAAGATCACCTATTTCCTGATTCAATTTTTATTTCAATTTTTGGTATCTGAATCTGCTTTGGTATCTGAATCTGCTTGTTTACTTCAAATTTTTGACTGTTCAATTTTTGGGTTTCTGCGTTCCAGGAACAGAGGCTCTGGTGGAAAAAAATTACAAAACGAACACGTTACTGCCTCGGTTATTCAAAAAACCGAGGCATAAATTCTATTTTTTTAACCCAGTTCACAACCGAGGCATAAAATCTACCCTTTTTTACCTCGCTGGTATATACACCGGTTGTAGAACCGGTGCCTATAACCAAAAGTAACCGGTGTCATATCCTGATAGTGTACTAGTGAGGTAGAATATATTAAAAATTACTTATTGAAAATTAATGTGGAATTAAGATGCTCTTGCCTAATTCATCATTTAAAAAGATGCACTTGTAATATGATAATTAAGGAGATATATATGAATTCAAACATTAAAAAAATGGTTTCTTTTTGTGTAAACTTTTTGGAACGTGAACGATAAGAACTCAAATGTGATATTTATCAAAGTAACCTGGGTGATTAATCTCACGAACTATCACTCACCTTCTATTTTTTTTAGAATGTCAATATCTTTTCTCGCCTAAATATCAAAATGGAGGGGCCCTCCCTATGTTTTCTCATCATCTACCCATTTTTAGCCAATACAGAACTTTTAACTTACCTTAAATATATGATATTAATGAGTGAAAACAATGACAACTTATTTGGGAATTGTTGTTGCATTTTCTTTTATACAACAAAAAATGTAGAATATGATGGTGTTTTTTCTTTCATTTTTGTTTGGTTTTTCTATTAGAAAGTGAGTTTTAAGCCTAACTCAACCCCACAAAACTAGCTTGTAGGATGAGGTTTGCACCCACTTATAAAGTAAGAATTGACCTTATCTCTAGTCAAAGTGAGACTTCCAACACACCCCTTCACGCCGAGGTATAAATATCTCGTGCGAGATAGTAGAAATTTGGTGGTCCGATAACGGCCCGAAAGCAGGTGAAATAGAAAAATAGAATGCCCACTTAGAAGTCGCTAGGATAGGTTCGAACCAGGCTCTGATACCATGTTAGTAGTGGACTTGTGGGTTATGGGCCCACCTAGCGTGTTACGAGAAAAGAAATGATGAAAATTGTGTATATTATTCCATCATATAAGGAGAGAGTACAATTGATATATATAACTGTTTAAAACAATATAAAAATGGAATATAAATATAAAAATAGAATATAAATATATGAATATAAATGCACATATATGAACGAAAAATAAATTAAATCTAATATCCCCCTCAAGCTGCAGCATATATATTCTTAATGCTCAGTTTGGACAACAAAGATTGAAATTGTGCTGGATGCAAAGCTTTAGTATGAATGTCTGTAAGTTGGACTGAAGTAGAAATGGGCAGGAGCTTAATTACACCAGCTTGAACTTTATCCCTTATGAGATGACAATCAATTTCAATATGTTTTGTCCTCTCATGCATGGCTGGATTCTATGCAATTTGTATAGCAGATTGATTGTCATAAAACAGAGGAACTGGTTGTGGTAGAGGTTGTTTCAAATCATGGAGCAAATACAAAAGCCATTGAATTTCACATGTTGTGGAAGCTAAGGCTCTATATTCTGCTTCGGTTGATGATCTAGATATAGTACCTTGCTTCTTGGATTTCCAACTGATTAAGGATGCACCATAGAACACATTAAAACCAATCACAGACCTTCTAGTGTCAGGGCAAGCAGCCCAATCAGAATCACTAAAAACCTTGAGAGCATGTTCTGTGTTTGAGGGAAAGAATAATCCTTGTCCTGGATTGCTCTTGATATATCTCAGGATCCTTATTGTTGCTGCATAGTGATCTTCCAAAGGATTGGAAAGAAATTGACTGAGAGTACTAACAGCAAAAGATAAATTTGGTCTTGTGTTGGTTAGATATAATAACCTGCCAAGAAGTCTTCTATAGGCATGCACATCGGAATAGGGTTTCCCTTCTGTCTTGGAAAATTTTGTGCCTAGTTGTATGGGAGTAGAAACAGGTTGACATCCCAACAATCCTGCATCTTCTAGTAACTCTAGAGCATACTTCCTTTGTGACAAATTAATGCCCTGTTGAGATCTTGCAATTTCTAAGCCCAAAAAATACTTGAGTTGGCCTGGGTCTTTAATCTTGAACTTTGCATTCAATAGAGCCTTCACATTTTGGATTTCCTGGATGTCATCACCTGCTAAGACTATATCATCTACATAAACAAGTAAGATGGTGATATGAGCAGAATCACTTTTGACAAAAAGTGAATAATCTGATTTTGATTGTATGTAACCCAAAGAAAGTAAAGTAGTTGTCAACTTGTAATTCCATTGTCTAGATGCCTACTTAAGTCCATATAAAGACTTCAACAACTTGCAAACTTGCCCTGGTTTTTGTGTTTTGTAGCCAAAAGGAAGAGACATGTATACTTCTTCATCTAGATCCCCATGTAAAAAAGCATTATTTACATCTAGTTGATGTAAATACCAATGTTTGGAGGCTGCTAAAGTCATAACCAATCTTACTGTTGTGAGTTTGACAACAGGTGAAAAAAGTCTCAAAGTAATCTAAGCCTTCTTGTTGTGTGTAGCCTTTGGCTACTAACCTTGCCTTGTATCGTTCAATACTCCCATCAGCATGCCTCTTTATTTTGTATACCCACTTACATCCGATAGGTTGCTTTCCATAAGGTAGACCAGTCAAAGCCCAAGTTTTGGAATTTTCTAAAGCTGCAATTTCTTGATCCATGGCATTTCTCCAACAATCATGTTTGATGGCTTGGTTATAGGTTTTAGGTTCACTAACTTGGGAAAGATTAAGGACATATGACTTATGAAGAGATGATAATGCATCATAAGAGAGATATGAAGAGATAGGATATAATATGGATGATTGAGTGGCAGAAGAAGTAGATAACATGTTGCAATGATAGTCCTGTAGATAAGATGGTTTATATTTTGACTTGGTTGATTTCCTTTATGGAGTAGCAGTGGTAGGTTCAACAGAAACAGGTTGAGAAGAAAAAATAACAAGGTCTGGAACAATAGAAGGAGGAGATGTAGGTAGTATAGAGGGTTGATCAGTAACTTCTGAGAAAATAGGTGATGGAGAGGAAATGATTTTGGTGACAAAATCCAAGGAATTTTGTGTATCAATAGGTGAGTGTTTGTCACTAGTAACAAAAGGAAATATGTTTTCATAAAATACTACATTTCTTGATAGAAAAATTTCCCTAGAGTTTAAATCTAACAAAAGGTATCCTTTCACTCCTTTTTTAAAACCAAGTAAAACACATTTTCTTGCACGAGGTTGAAATTTTGTTCTATGAGCTTAAAGAGTTGAAGCATAGCAAAGTGAGCCAAAAACTCGTAAGTAAAATGTCAGGTTTAACATTGTGTAACAGTTGAGAGGGAGAAAAATATGCCAAAACTTTGGAAGGTAAAATATTAATGAGTTGCACAGCATAACGAACAGCAAAAGACCAGAAAGTTATGGGCAAATGAGATTAAAACATTAAAGATCTAGCAACATTGAGAATGTGTTGATGTTTTCGCTCAACAACTCCATTTTGTTGAGGTGTTTCAACACAAGATAATTGATGTTGTATCCCTTTTTGTCTATAAAAATCTGTCATTGCAAACTCATTACCATTATCTGATCTAATAGATTTTACATCAATGCCAAATTGTGTTTTGATATAAGAAACAAAGCCAATAAGTTGTGATCTTGTATCTGACTTACTTGCCATCAATTTAATCCATGTGTGTCTAGACATATCATCCACTATAGTTGAAAAATATTTGAAACCATCAACAGAAGAAGTAAAATAGGGCCCCCAAATATCAACATGAATTAAATCAAAAGAAGCTTTTGAAACAGTGGTACTTAATTGAAAAGGCAATTTCCTTTGCTTAGAATAGTGACAAGTATCACAATGAGTGTATTTTGTATCAGGTAAAGTGTCATACATGGTGCGTAATTTGATATAACAAGAAGAAGAAGGATGCCCTAGTCTAGAGTGCCAAATATCTATAGAGTTAGGTCTTATTGTAGAACAAGCAATGGAATTCTCAGGAGTAATAGAAGCTGGTGAACCAAAGGGTGTGGATGCAGGAACTATCATGATATACAAGTCATCTCTTTTTTCAGCTTTCTCAATCATCTGCAGGGTTGACTTGTCCTGTATTTTACATGAAAATTCAGAAATGGTAATTTTACAAGATAAAGACTTAGTTAACTTTGTGACCGAAATAATATTGACTGAAAAATTATGAACAAACAAGACATTATGTAAAGTAAGGTGTGGGCTAAGAGAAACTGTGTCAAAATAATGAGCAAATGAAGAGTTATTGTTGGGTAGTGATACTGTAATTGGTGAGATTCTATGATAAGAAATAAAATGAGACAAAGAACTAGATATATGATCAGTAGCACCTGTGTCTAGAATCCATTGGAAATAGATATTACCTTGATCCTGAGAAGAAGTGGAAACATTATGATAACTCACTAGATCGGTAGGATGTGTGACTGTGGGATTAGATTGAGGAAGAAGTTCCAATAGACTATGAATTTGCTCTTGAGAAAATCCCAGAGTTGAGGAATGTGATTGCGCTTGAGAATTAGTAGAAGAAGGAACAACTGTAGAAGCCATTGAATTTCACAACCTCAAATTGGACAAAAAATTTCACAACTCAAATCTCCAGAAACTTCTCTAGATTCCTCAAAAAATCAATACAGGGCTACGAGTGATTAAAGCACCCAATTGTTTCTCATTGAAAACCCTAGAAAGCAAAGTCAAACATAAAATATAACGATGCGAGAGTAACAGAGGGAGTAACCATAGAAGGAGAAGAAATTGTAGGAAGGCTAAGAACAAAAGGTAGAAGATGAAGATCTTGGCAGTAATAGAATTGGTTGCGGAAGAACGTGAGCAAGAATTAATTTTCTTCTGATACCATGTCACGAGAAAAGAAATGATGAAAATTGTGTATATTATTCCATCATATAAGGAAAGAGTACAATTGATATATATAACTGTTTAAAACAATATAAAAATGGAATATAAATATAAAAATAGAATATAAATATATGAACATAAATGCACATATATGAACGGAAAATAAATTAAATCCAATATTTTCTTCCTTTGGAAAGTTAATGCATCTTAAGAACTAAACTTTAAGTCTAATTCAACTTCAAAAAACCTGTTTGTGAAGTGAAGTTTGCACTTACTTATATACTGTACATTAGTCTTAACTCTAGTCGATTTGAAATTTTAAACAGACTCTCACATTGAGGCATATAGATCTCAAGCGTATGACTATACATTAATAGGTAGTTCTATAATGGGTGGAACAATAAACCCAACAAATAATAAACTTTGCTAGGATAAGCTTTAACTTGTAGCTTTGATACCACGTTAAGAAGTGAATTTTAAGTCTAACACAATCTTACAAAACTAACTTGTAAGATAATGTTTGTACCCATTTATATATTATAAATTGGTCTTATCTCTAATAGATGTTGAACACTTGTGCAAAAGAAGGCTTCGAAGTCGGTGTTTTTCAACCTTTAACATCCAATGCGAGACCGACATCATATCGGGAGACATTAAATTGACGTTGGCCTATAACATTGGCGTCATTTAACATCGACCAATAATATATTACGACGTCATATGGAGCCTAGCACAATTACCATCGTGCTTAGAGTTGACCCAGGGTGTGGTTTCTGTGAAATGAAAATAAGGGGTTTGATGTCTAGAGTTGTGAAGACTGACGTCAAGATCGTTGAGCCACAATATTTTGCTCAGCGAAAGTTTTCCTTTGGAGTGGCATTGTATGTGAGTTGACGTGGATAATTATATAGGATGACATCAATTTACGTAATTTAACGTCATGTAGTACATAGTTCGAAATCTACATAGTTTTTTTAATAAAAGATTCGTTTTTTTTTAATTTTACCACACTTGAAAATCAGAAAACCAATTTTTGCATTTGGCATTTAAAAACAAACTCAAACGTGTGAGAAGACCACTAACAGAAGCATTTTATATGGCTCGAATAACTACTAGTAAAAGTTGTTGCATTAAGACATGACAATCGTGAGACTTTAAACCAACTAACTTTAAATCTTGTATAGAAACAAGCCTACTAATATTTGATGAATAACCTTGTGGAACTTTTCCACTACTTAAGCACTAACAATTTTTTTTTTTATTTTTTCGAAAGAATGTGACAAGTTAGAGGAAGATAGGTGAGTCCTCCAAGGGATTGCGATGTAACTCAGAACGGATTTCCATGTCAACAAAATCTTGTCGTTCTTTCACTCCGTCTATTTTTTTTCCTTTTACATTTAGTAAAGTTCCAACAACACTATCACATACATTTTTTTCAACGTGCATCATGTCTATGCAATGTCGCACATCAAGTTTACATCAATATGGAAGAATAAAGAATATTGATCGCTTCTTCCAAATGTTTTTCTCAATGATCTTCTTTTAATGTTTTCCGAACACAACATCAATGTTCTCTACCTGGTTGTATACTTTTTCCCCATTGCGAGGTTTGGACTCAACATCATCTTCTGCACTTCCATTAAATGATTTCTTCAATCTATGCTAAGGGTGATTTAGAGGAAGGAATCTTTGGTGTCTTGTATACACAATTTTCTTCCCATGCTTCAATTGAAAATAAGTAATATTTTCTTGACAAATGAGACATGCAAAATGACATTTAACATTGTAACCACTCAAGTTTCCATATGGTTGAAAATCATTTAAGGTGTAAAGCAACATTGGACACAAAGGAAAGTTTTCTTCTGAATATATGAATCGAAGACCACGACGTCCTCTTCCTACAACATTTTCAAATCATTAATTAACAGTTTTAGATACACATCAGTGTCATTTCCAGGTTGTGTTGGCAGCTCTCGGTTATGTATAGACTACAGGCAATTGAATAAGCTGACCATCAAGAATAAGTACCCGTTGCCAAGGATAGATGACCTGCTGGATCAATTGCATGGGGCTGCAGTGTTCTCAAAGATTGATTTGAGATCCGGGTATCATCAAATCAGGGTTAAGGAAGACGACATCCAGAAGACAGCGTTCAGGTCTCGCTATGGGCATTATGAATACGTGGTGATGCCTTTTGGAGTAACGAACGCTCCAGCCGTGTTCATGGAGTATATGAACCGCATCTTCAGGCCTTATTTGGATAAGTTCGTGGTCGTCTTCATAGATGATATTCTCATCTATTCCAAGACCGAAGATGAGCATGAAGAACATCTTAGACTTGTACTTGGAGTGTTGCGGGAGAAGGAGTTATATGCCAAGTTGTCTAAATGTGAATTCTGGATGAAGGAGATTCAGTTTTTGGGACATGTGGTGTCGGCTGGAGGCATCTCGGTAGATCCAGCGAAAGTGCGAGCGGTACTGGAATGGGAGAGTCCGCGTTCGGTCACTGAGGTGCGTAGTTTTGTTGGACTTGCGGGCTACTACAGACGTTTCATTGAAGGATTTGCTAAGATAGTAGCGCCGTTAACTCAGTTAACTCGTAAAGATCAGCCGTTCGCTTGGACCGATCGTTGTGAAGCCAGTTTCCAAGAGTTGAAAGTGAAATTGACGAGCGCTCCAGTGTTAGTTGTTCCAGACACGTCTAAACCGTTCGAAGTGTATTGCGATGCGTCTCACCAAGGTATGGGTTGTGTACTGATGCAAGAAAAGCGAGCAGTAGCGTACGCATCCCGTCAGTTGAAGATTCACGAAAGGAATTACCCAACGCACGACCTGGAGTTGGCAGCGGTCGTTTTTGCACTGAAGATTTGGAGGCATTTCTTGTATGGATCCACGTTCCAAGTCTTCAGTGACCACAAGAGCCTCAAATATTTATTTGATCAGAAGGAGTTTAACATGAGGCAGAGGCGATGGTTAGAATTTTTGAAAGACTACGATTTTGAGCTACTTTATCATCCAGGAAAGGCGAACGTGGTAGCGGACGCTCTAAGCAGAAAAGTGGTGCATGTGTCGTCCATGATGGTGCGCGAGCTAAGTTTGGTGGAAAGTTTTAGAGATCTAAGGTTACAATTCGAGTTGGAGCCGAACAGTATCAAGTGTTGTAACCTTAGAATATCCAGCAACGTGTTTGAATGGATCAGAAAGAAGCAACGAGAGGATGAAGAGTTAGTGAAGATATTTGATGCCCTCGGTACGGATCAGGCCAAAGAGTTTAACACTGGAACGGACGGTTTCTTACGTTATAAGTGCCGGACGTGCATCCCGAATGATGGAGAACTGAAGAGAATTATTCTGGAGGAAGGTCATCACAGCCGTCTTAGCATGCACCCTGGCATGACTAAGATGTATCAAGACCTCCGGAAATCCTTTTGGTGGCCTGGAATGAAGAGTGATGTCGCTCGTTTTGTGGCATCATGTCTAACCTATCAACGAGCGAAGGCGGAGCACCAAAGACCTGGCGGATTACTTCAGCAGCTGGAAATTCCCGAGTGGAAGTGGGATAGCATATCCATGGATTTCGTGACTCATCTACCACGCACGGTCAGGAATCATGACTCGATTTGGGTAATCGTGGATAGGCTAACGAAGAGCGCCCACTTCCTGGCAGTAAATTTGAAGATGTCGATGACCAACTTGGCTAAGTTGTATATCAAGGAGATCGTTCGTTTACATGGAGTCCCCTCAACCATAATTTCTGACCGAGACACGAGATTCACATCTCGGTTTTGGCAATCTTTGCAAGGTGAATTGGGGAGTAGATTGCAGATGAGTTCAGCCTATCATCCACAGACGGACGGCCAATCTGAGAGGACAATCCAGACGCTGGAAGATTTATTGAGGACGTGCGTCCTAGATCACTTAGGCGCTTGGGATGAAGTCCTGTCGCTAGTGGAATTCACGTATAACAACAGTTTTCAGGCAAGCATTGGAATGGCACCGTTTGAAGCACTCTATGGGAGAAAATGCCGAACGCCACTTTGTTGGTTCCAGGAAGGAGAGAACGTGCTAACTGGACCTGAGCTTATCCAGCAAACGACCGAGAAAGTCAAGCAAATTCAGGAGAGGTTGAAGACGTCTCTGAGCAGGCAGAAATCTTATGCGGATAAGAGGAGAAGACCTTTGGAGTTCGCTGCAGGAGATCATGTGTTTCTTCGACTCAACCCGATCACTGGTGTAGGCCGAGCCGTTCGTCCAAAGAAGCTGTCTCCCAAATTCATTGGACCATATCAAATCCTGAGGAAAATTGGACCAGTAGCATACGAGCTTGCATTGCCGCCTCAGCTGTCGAACTTTCACCCTGTATTCCACGTTTCCCAACTTCGGAAGTACATAGCGAATCCATCCCACGTACTGGAGTTGGAAGACGTTCAACTTCGTCCAGACCGAACGTTGGAGATGCAGCCGGTGCGAATTGAAGAAAGTGATACCAGATATTACAAGCGGAAAGTTGTCCGAATGGTGAAAGTGTTATGGGACGCAAGAACTGGTGACTCAACGTGGGAAGTGGAAAGCGCCATGAAGGACTTGTACCCTAATCTATTTCCGGGTGAGTCTTTAATTTTCGAGGACGAAAATTTTTGTAGATGGGTGGAATGTGAGACCTCGGAAAATTAAACCATAATTATCTTGTCTAAATCTCAATTAATACACTGCTGAGTCACCTGTCAGCTTCCATAAATGCACCCACGCCACACGTCCAGTGCATTAAAAACGCACTTTGCACTGCATGCACGAGCGCCACGTGTCACGTTAGAAGTTTCGGAAATCAGAAGTGGGAGTGCAGGTGTCAGCAGAGGAGACGCTCGTTCGTTTGGGCGTGGAAATTAACAAAACTGAGTTTCTGGAAAAACTCTCTCTCACCTGCACGCACTCTTCTTCTTCCTCAGAACCCAACCTTTCATTTTCTCTAACTTCTCTCTAGAACCAGTCCACCTTCTCTCTACTGTAACTCATCACCTTCTTCTCCGATCACGTTTCAGAACCGTAGAAACGTTCCCTGAGACGTGAGCGTCATTCTGGACCGAACAGAATTTGGATTGGAACTGGTAAGTTCTCGTCGCTAACCGTTCGTCCATTTGGTTTCATGCGAACCCTAGTTCTGGTTGCATGCATGGGTTATAGGACTGAGTTGTTTTGATTTCTGGTATTTTAGTTTGAGTGGAAATTGTTGAGCGAAACCTGAGGGTAGAACGCTGTTAGAGGAAGCACTAAATCTTGCTTTTTGGGAGTACACTGCTATCCAGGTAAGGGAAGCTTATAAATTTAATTTATACTTGTATGTGGTATGAAATACTTGGATGCATGAAAAGTATGCTGATTTAACTGTTATGAACGTTCGCTGATAATGAATATGGCATATGTTGGTTGTAATGTATGAGTATGTTTGATACGTATGGATTGAAGGATGGATGATTACTGTAATGTATGAGTTATTATTATGATGAATTCTATAAAGTCTGTGAATTAATACTGGATGTGAAGTTATAAAGTATGAATCGTATGAAAATTGTGAAAGTTAATATAGTTGAAATAAATCTGGATATAATGATTTTCTCTATGATAAAGTACGCTCGTCATCGTACGGTCTTATACCGTTCGGTTTTCCTGAAATTGACTTAGAATGGAATTCTTTCATTCGGAAAGAATTCTGATCGAGAACGAGCGTCCTCATTTGAATTACTTTCTGAGCGTTCGGTTCAGCTCAGTTGTATATAAATACCTTAAACTTTAAAATCAGTAACGTTCGGTCTTATACCGAACGTTCGTCCTAATCAGTGCTAGGTCATCTACCTAGCGTTCGTTCTAATGTAGTGTTCGGTCTTATACCGAACGCTCGTCCTTACCTTTGATCTTTTAACGGACGTAAATAGCGTTCGTCCAAATACTTAGTAAATGGTTATTGATGCGTTCGGTCATTGACTGACATTCGATTCCTTTAAACTAATGATTCTCAGCGTATTCAATTTCTCGTCTTGTTGTATATTCATCCAATTGGATTTGGCTTAACTTCTTGGTACTTAGAATATTTTGAAAAGTTGTTGTATCACTTTAGAGTCATTTCATTCAAATGATTCGATGTAGCTGTGTCGTTCGTCAAATGATCAGTTGTCGTTTTATTCTAATTGGTGACGAGTACTTCTCGGGTTAGCGGTTAACGTTCGTCCTCGTCCTTCAGAGGGTTGAACGCTCGTCTTTTTATGAAAGTGGAACAAAGAATGAAAATGTACTTAAGAGGAAGTATTATGATGTGCGAACACTATGAGAACTTAATTTATGATTGTGGAATTTGAACGAGCGTTCCAGGGAGGAACGTCTCTTACATATATATTGAATATTAAATTTGGTAAAGTATGACTGTGGATAAGTTAAGACTCGCTGTCCATCCTGATGTTCCGTGATGCTCATCTTCATGTAGAAGAGGGTAGTTCATGTGTGGGAACGGCAGGAGGTCCTTAGTCCATAAGTTAACATGGGCGACGTAAGAACGGACTAACCTCGAGTGGCAGCTGTTTGGTGTATCCCAGTTACTACATCACTCGGGTTCAAGGACGCTTGTAACTACACAGGTTCATACAGTCCGGACGGTCTGTCATATATATATATATATATTACTATGTTATTCTATGTGAAGTTACATGCTTTGTGTGTGAATTGTATGGTTAAATGTATGTGTTGATTGTATGAATTAAATTATATAAGCTTACCCTTTCGTTTTTCCTTGTGTTGTCCATTTGTCTATGTACGTTCGTCCTGTCTTGCAATGATCATCCGTGTGGATGTGAGCAGAAGGCGAGGCCACCTTAGAGGACGTGATCGAGGAAGAGAACTTAGTGGAAGTTGAAGTGAAAGCGGAGCAGTAGACGTCCGTTTTGCTTTTAGTAGATGTTAGCTTTTGAAATTGAACGTTCGGTTATTTATTTTGTAAAACCGTTCGTCCTGAAAGTGTATTATTTTCGTTTCCTGTACAGTGGTTCTGTACTTTAAGCCGTTCGGCTTTTGTTCTTCGTTTTATTAACATAAAGACTGCTTGAATTTACTGTTAATTGTAATTAATTCTGAATTATAGTAATTACTGTATTTTGGGATGTTACAGTAATATAATGTGTCAAATTGTGTAACATCCCAAAATACAGTAATAACCATAAATTAGAATTAATTACATTTAACAGTAAAACAAATGCAGTCTTTACACTAAGATCAGAGTTCAATAAACCAAAAGGCTTAAGTACAGAAATCTACTACAGTACTACGGAAATAAGAGTCAGGGACGAACGGTTTTACAAAACATTAACCGATCGTTCATACATTAAAACTAAACGGCTAACAACTACAAGTGTAACGAGCGCTCTAGGGCTCGGCTTTGACTTCCACTTCTACCAGATTCGCATCTTCCAAATTTTCTTCTTCCAGCATTTCTTCAAGTAACGCACCTCCATCTGCTCACATCCACACGGATGATCATTGCAAAGACAAGACGGACGTACAAGGACGAGAGACAACACAAGGAAAACGAAGGGTAAGCTTATGTAATTTAATTTATACATCAACATATAAAATAAACATTTCAATCCACACAAGTACATAGTTCAATATATAACATCATACGAAATATATTACTAGACAGACCGTCCGGACTGTATGAATCTGTTTAGCTACAGGCGTCCTTGCACCCGAGTGATGTAGTAACTGGGATACACTCAACAGCTGCCACTCGAGGTTAGCCCTATCCAAAGTACCCCTAAGGACTAGGACCTCCTACCGTTCCCACACATGACCTACCCCCTCTACGTGAGGATGAGTACTCACGGAACTTCAGGATGGACTGCCAGCATTAGCATAACCACAATCATACTTTACCAAATCCAATATTCAATATATATGAGTCGTTCCTCCCTGGAACGCTCGTACAAAATCCATAATCGTATAATCACTCCATATCATGTTCATCCTTTAAAATCTTATACTTCATTCTCATTTTTATCTTTAGTTTCAACTACCTAAAATAACGAACGTTCAGCCCTCTAAAGGACGAGGACGAACGTTAAAGACGAGACCTAGAAAGACTCGTTGCCAATCAGAATAAAGTCGACACATAATTATTTGACGAACGTCATTGCCACTCGAATCAGTTGAATGAACTGACTCTAGAACGATCCAAATCAATATTCAGAATAATTTAGGTACAAAGGCTCTAGGCCGAATCCAAATGGATAAAGATACAATCAAGACGAGTAATTAACTATACTGATGGACAAATCATTTAAAGAGATCGAGTGCCAGTCAATGACCGAACACGGTAATACACATTTACTAAAATATTTGGATGAACGCTATTTACGCCCGTTTGATAATCAAAGGTAAGGACGAGCGTTCGGTATAAGATCGAACACTACTTAGGACGAACGCTAGGTATAATACCGAGCGCTACTTATTTCGAACGCTAGGTGTAAGACCGAGCGTTACTCATTTTAAAGTACGAGGGTATAAATATCATTATTTTATTTCAGAGACTCGGATACCGCTAGGCTGAACCGAACGCTCAAACATAGCATTTCACAGGAGGACGCTCGTTCTCGACCAGAGTTCTTTCCAAATGAAAGAATTCCATTTTAAACCGTTTACTAGAAAATCGAACAGTATAAGACCGTTCGATGACGAGCGTACATCATCATATTAAGAAAGTCATATTTAGATTTTTCATCTATTTCTAACTCAACATTTCTCATACAGTTCATATCTTAAGATTTTATATCAATCATCAATTCATATACTTTAGTATTAATATTAACCATTCATACTCTACAATAATTATCCATATTCACATGCATACATATCAACCATCATCATACATAATCAATCAACATATATCTCATACATTCAGTCAATAATGGACGTTCATACAACACATAAGTATCAATTAAATTAAATAAGCTTCCCTTACCTGGTTTCGTGACTGAAACGTCCTAACGTATGTTCTTGGTTCGTCCACTACAACTTCTACCCTCAAGGTCACTCAACTCTTGTGAACTAAAACAATTTACAGAATCAAGATTTGATTCAGATAAAGTAAATGCATGCGACCAGGTTTTGTTTTGCATGAAACCTAAGAACGAATGTCTAAGGGAAGAAACTTACCAGCTTCCAACTTGAACTTGTTCGGTTTAATGGAAAGCTTAGGACGTCGGGATCTCTTCTACGGTCTCTGAAATTTGATCGGAGAAAAGGGTGGTGAGTTACAGTAGAGAGAAGATGGAGGTTTTCTAGAGAGAAGGTGGAGAAAATGAAATCTGAGTTTTGGGAGGGAGAAGGTGCGCGCAGGAGAGTGGAAAGGTTTTTCAGAAAAATCAGTTTGTTCAATTCCCCTTCCAAACGGACGAGCGTCTCCCCTGTCGGCACCTGCACCCCCACTACTGACTTTAGAAGCTTCTATTTTGACAAGTGGCGTGCATGCATGGAACGTGTAGTGGGTTTTTAATGAAATCAGAGAAGGGTTTCAGTGCATTAATTAGATTTGACAACTGGCTTACTGTTTAATTTTCCAAGGTCTTACAAATTGGTTTAATTTTTTAAAAAAATTTCAACTTGGTCTTAATGAAGTCTATTCCCTTGATTTTACACAAATGGAAGTTAATTGTGTGTTGTGTGCCTTGACATTACTAAAATTCTGACGCTTTTTTTTCTCTCCTATGTTCCTATGCTTTCTCATACCTACTTCCTTTTTTCTCTCTCTTTTACTTTAAATCCTGCATAAAACAAAATATGCTACACTAAATTACTATCATCACTTTTAAAACACTTTTTTTTTATATCTTTATATTATTAATAGCATTGTAAAAGTTATTTTTCTCATAATTTTTTAAATATTTGTTCGTAGTCCACTTTTTAACTAGAACATATCTATGTTATTTTTATATTTAGTAGTCATTAAACTTTTGTTTTATTTTTATTTTCCTTGGGTAAAGGAGATATCAATACTTTAAAGTATAATTTATTATTTTTAATATTAATTAAATGTAATAAAAAGTATGATATTATTAATAATTTAATGTGAAAAGAAATTAATTAATAAATAAAAATATTAAAAGTATATATAATTAAATGTATGTCTAAAATCTATTTTTAATTTGATATTTTTTAAATTTAAACATTCTTTAATTTAAGCATTTTTAATTACAAAACAATTTAAAAAATAAATAACAACTATTTACAATAAAATTATAAAAATTATTTATATTTGTAAGGGCCTGTAAATGAATAAGGGCTGTTGGGCCCTAGTTGGAGGTAGCCAGGCCCAGACTAAGGGAACCTGACCTTAGTGTTACCAATGAGGAGCATTGGTATCTTGAAGCTACTGTGAAATTTTGATGATGATAAAAGCTGAAGAATTCAAGACTCTAAATGCATCTTTGTTAAACGCATTTTGTAAAAACAAATGTATAGGATAAAATGTAATGATGTAAAAACTCTTAGAAGTTTTCGTATTTAGTGAGTCATTGCACAAATAATCGATTATCAAGAGGAATAATCGATTATCACGAGCCAGTTTAGAAGAGAGTTGCTTGCGCAAATAATCGATTATTACACAGAATAATCGATTATCACTGTTTCATTTAATTCTGTCAAAGTCTCTGGAATAATCGATTATTGCTCAGGATAATCGATTATCATTTTTTTGAAAACCCCATAACGGACACAAATAATCGATTATCACTTTTGATAATCGATTATCAGTGGCAGTTGGGAGATGTCTTTTCAGTTTTTGACCCTACACGAAACTAGGCTTATAAATAGAGGTCTTCACAACTCGTAGAGAGTAACTTTTCAATTGAGAGTATTAGAGCTTTGTGCCTAAGGGAAGCTCTCTGTGAGTGAAAAGGATCTATGCCATTTTGAGAATACAGTTTGTCTGAGGAAGTTCTCAAAGTGATAGAGTGCTCTTGCCTGGTCTTGTGAATAGGAGAAGCTCGCGTTTTGTGTGTCAAAGGTCGGAGCGTTTCTCTTCAAGTTGGCTGAGCAGGTTCTTCCGTTCGTTTGTCGAAGGAAGGTGTTTTCTATTCCTTGCTTATTTTGATTATCTGATTGTAATCTGCAAACCATATTTTTAGTGAAAAAGGTTAATCACTGTTTATAGTGATTAACGACTGGATGTAGAATCTTTTGATTCGAACCAGGATAAAAATTCTGTGTTGATTTTCTTTATCCCTAAACTCTTAGCATATCAACCGTTCGATAAAAGTTCACTAAGAAAATCAATTTTTGAAACCGACTATTTTAACTTGTGTTGTGATCGTTACACGCTTTCCGCTATCTATATTTTATTCTGCTGCGCGACTCTATAACGGTACCGATTGTTCCGATAATTGGTATCAGAGCTTGCTTTGATAGTTTTTCAAATTTTTCGAAAATGGGCGGTCATAACCAAGTTTATGCTGAGGGTGCTTCTATTGGTAGACCTCCTTTGTTTACGGGGGAAAATTATGCGTTTTGGAAAATAAGAATGCAAATATTTTTAGAGTCAATTGACAGAGGCATTTGGGAAGCCGTACAAAATGGTCCATATATTCCTAAAAATACAGTTGATGGTGTGGAAGTAGAAAAATCATATTTTGACTGGACTGTTGAGGAAAATAGAAGAGCCCAATTTGATATTAAGGCTCGGAATATAATTTTATCTGCGCTAACCATTGATGATTTTTTCAAAGTATCTGTTTATAAAAGTGCTCAGGAAATGTGGAAATTTTTAAGAGTCACTCATGATGAAGTATCGAATGTGGCTAAGTTGACTTGTTCGAACTCATGCTCTACATCAAACTCCTCAAGCTCAAGCGATTCTAATGAGCAAGAAAATCTATGCTTGATGGCCAACGATAAATCATCTGAAAGCAAAATCTTGAAGGAAAAGAAGGACTATCAAGGTTCCTCTTTTGATTCGAACCAGGATAAAAATTCTGTGTTGATTTTCTTTATCCCTAAACTCTTAGCACATCAACCGTTCGATAAAAGTTCACTAAGAAAATCAATTTTTGAAACCGACTATTTTAACTTGTGTTGTGATCGTTACACGCTTTCCGCTATCTATATTTTATTCCGCTGCGCGACTCTATAACGGTACCGATTGTTCCGAGCAAGGGTCCTTTCCCAAAAGCTAGATTCTTCATTTCTGCTTTTTCCTCTTTCTCTCTCTAAACTCAGCTTTCTTCCTCCTTCTTGCTCTGCCTTCTCTCTACCCTTACACTCATTTGAACCGTTTAAATTTCAAATAGGTGGTGTTCTTTCGCTCACGGAGTTGAGAGCTTCCCTTCTATTCGGTTAGATTTCCATTTGGATGGGTAAGTCCGTTTCTTCACTTTTTCTTGAGCTTAGGGCATGCAACTTTACTGGTTGCAGGGTGTTCCTTTTCATTCTCTGTCTATTCTAGCTCTAAGAGCTGTTTCCATCACCATTTAGGTGGTTGTTGGACACTGTTTGGGTTTTCGCTGTGAAGGCACGGTTAGGGCACTCTAGTTGGTATACTGCTCAACTTCAAGGTAAGGGGAGCTAATTATTTTTCTTTGAATTTATTTCTTGAATCTGCTTTGTAAATGAATGCATGTTGAATTTTGGACTATCGTGCGATTTTGTACGGTACTTTGGATTTTAAGTATATAGAATGGTTTGAATTGAATGATGTAATTGATGGAACTGTGATTGATTGCTTTATAGTGAGTTTGATGAACTTAATTACTGTATTGGATCATGTTAGAAGTGATTTGGAGTGTGAAATCTGTTGTAACTTTAGCTAGGTAGAAAACTTGGTGATTCAGTAGTGTTTTAGGTCCTTTTGGAGGAAGTGAGGTAGTGAATTTGAGAGTTAGGGGTTCTGGGTATAATTTGGCTATTGGGGCAGTCTTAGCAAGTGGATTGTGACTTGTTTGAGTCACTAAATTGGTCAGAATAGGTACAAAGTGTTAGAATTGGGTTTGGGGTCCTCTAGTTATTGAGTTTGATGTTTTGGAGTAAAAAATTGAGTTGGTTTAGTACATCTAATTCCTATCCAAATGACCAATGCAATACTTTACTTTCATCTATAAACATGTTTCATATCAATATTAGTGTTACAGATTTTAAATTGTTCATTTGGATATGTCTAAGATGCACCAAAACTAGAAAAAGCACGTTGTTGTAAAAAAACTGATAAGAATAATCGATTATCTCACTTGATAATCGATTATTTTAGTCAGAGAGTTGTATCCTCTTCAAAGCTCTCGCAAATAATCGATTATCACATATGATAATCGATTATTGTCGTCGGAAAATAATCCAGGATAGTTTTTGGTGGTTTTCAGGGTTCCGGATATCATTTTTGGACGTTCTTTAGGTTGTTTTAGGGGTTTTGGGCCTTTCCGGAACTGTTGGTGATAGTTTCAAAGTTATTTTCCTGTTCTAAGTATGAGTTTAAGGGGTTTTGTGTTGTTTAGTGGGTCTTCTTGGACTGTTATTGTCTGTTAATGTACACGACATGGTTTCATGTGATTTTTTATGACTTATTAAGTTCTTTGTGGTCTTTTGAAGTATAATTAGTATTATATCTATGTTTGTATGCAATGTAAAAGTGAAAGTATGTGACTTTCAAGGTATGTTTGATGGACGTAATTCCATGGACCTCACAGGGGGTTACATGGTGGTGCCTCATGTTGTGATCCACAGTGAATTCTCTTGTTGAGATTCAAGTATGTGTAGAATGATTGCATGGCAGCTCAGTCTTGGGAGTTTTCCTGAAACTACAATGATCAATCATTCTCAAGTAGAGAGGATTGAATCATGTGGTGAGTAGTAGCAGGAGGTCCTAGTCTTGGTGGCTTCCAGTATGCTCCAGGGCGCGGAACAGACTAATCTCGTAAGTGTGGTAGGGTGGAACCCATTGGCAATGGCTTTGCAAAGCAGTAGAGGCCACCACGAGTGCATAACCCGCCATAGCTCGACAATCATTCTGGTCCGGACGAGTCGGTCTATAAAGCAATGAGTCTTGTGATGTAAATGTACCATGTTTGAGTGATTTTTGCATGTCGTGTATGATTGAATAACATGATTTTTATATCTAGCTCACCCTTGCTTGTTTGTGTTGCTTGTGTATGTTTCTTCTTGCGATGATCATCCATTTGGATGGGAGCAGATGACGAGGAGGTTCCTTTGGAGACAACTTTGGAAGTTGAGGACAATGTTGTTGTCTAGTCTCCTAGGATGTTATTAGTTGATTATGTATTCTGAAATACTATTTCCCTTTCAGCTTACATTTTAGATCTCTTTGGAGTTCAAGCTTAGATTCTGAAGTTACTTTGAGGATGACTGTAATCCTATGTACTCTCAACTACTTTTCTATATTATGCATGATGACGTCTTTATTATATATGCATGTCGTATATTATGGGGATGTCACAATATTTAATTTGATATTAATAATAATAATTTTATTATTTTTATTTATCATTTTGAAAAGTGTTTTCACAAATAAATAATAATAAATATTCGAATTTAAAATATGTCAATGTTATATTATTTTAATTAGATATATACTTATAAATCTATACCTATATATATAAATATATAAAATGAATTTATTTTATTGTCATTAATTTTTTAATTTTATCCTTTAAATGTATATTTTTAAATTAAAATAATTATTATATGTTAGTTTGATAGTTTTAAATTTATTTAATGTGATTCAATAAATTTTTTTAATCCGTTTAATTATTTATTTATTTAATTTTTAAATAGATTAAATTCAACCGTTTTTATTTTTTATTTATTTTCTTCAAAATTTTGAAAACAATTACGTAAAGTGACAAACTTTTTGATTGATTTATGAAAAGTATATAGGAACAGGGACAGTGCATGGTAGGAAAAGCATAGATAAAAGAGTGACATACCTTTTCGCTGGTGCACAATTAATTTTGTTTGACCAAAATTAACGCAACGAGTTTGATTCAGACAAAATTTATTAAGACTAAATTGAAAATTTTTAAAAGATTGAAACAACTTGACATGTTATACCGAAAATAAAAATAAAAAAAATAATTAAATCTTATTATTATTATTACAACTATAATAATAATAATAATTTAATAATTATTCTGATAATAATAATAACAACAATACTAAAAATAATAATAACAATAATAATAACTGTAACATACCAAAAATATAACACACAATTGTATACAGGTGTCGACATTTAATAATATGATAGAATAATTACTACAATATTAAAGTCAAACTTACCGTTATTACAAAAATAATCATAAAATTTTTCAAACTTTACAAGAGCTTCCTATACTAATATCGAACGTTCATTATATAACCGAACAATTATATTTACAAGAACAAAATAGTGAACGGTCGTTTCACCAAAACTATCTATACTATATGACCGAACGATCATCTCCTATTCAGCAAGAGTCTCACCGTCCAGCTCCTGTTCCAACGTAAGCCCTTCTCCTTCTGCTCACATCCAACAAGGATGATCATTGCAATAGAAAACCGAACGGCAACATGGATAAAAGCATAAAATAAGTGTAAGCTACTATAATTCAATTAAGCATGCATTCGTACATGAAATAAAACTACAAATCATTACAGACCGAACGCTATAGCATACAAGAGCCAACGTAGATATCACACATAACTTGAACATCATAATTCACGTACGACTGACACTTGACTTGACCATCCGGATTGTATGAATACGTAGCTTGAGGCCGTTCGTGCACTTGGGTGGTGGAGTAACTGGAAAACCATCAGCTGCCACCCGAGGTTAGTCCGTTATAACTCACCCAAGAACCTATGGGCTAGGACCTCCCGCCATTCTCACACAATGACTTACCCATCTCTACTTGAGAACTGGTAATCATCAGAATATCAGGATGAACTCCGTGAATTTCACTATCTGTATTCATACTTTACCACCACATTATCCTTACACTAAGACATTCCTCCCCGGAATTCTCTTCCACATTACTTGAAACATAAACTTTTACTTGAATACCAATAATATTTCCCATACATAATAGATCATTGCTGTAATAAACAACCAGCACCAAGCCATAACATCAACATTGAAAGATCAAACAACATTTCACATAAGCAGATCGAACGCTCAAATGACACCACCCTAAGTTACTAACGAACGGAAAGGATCTAAACAACAGACGAATATAACCGAACGTTTATTTAATAGATATGACTTTGACATGAGGCGAACACAGCTTCAGAATAGAACACTCTAATTAAACCAAATACTTAATATAAGACTGAACCATATTTAACTATCCTCAATACTCGAATGAATGGTATTTCAATATCCTCAAAGTAATAACGAACGATATTCTACTATACTCAAAACAAGAACGGATGTTATTTCACTATCTGACAAAACCGAACGCTTAGAGCTTATATCGAGCACTTATAACTACTGATCCTTGGTGTAAGACCGAACGGTATTTTACTTATTTTACAAAACCGAACGCCTAGGGCTTCTACCGAACACTTATAATTACTCCTACAAATTATTCATCAAACCTAGTACTTTTAAGGAAACCGAACGTTAAGACATTTTAGCTGAAATACCCATAAACTTGTATCTGATCATAAACGAACGTAATTTAAGCCTAGTCTAAGTACAAAGTCTACTAATAATAATATATGAGCTATCACAAACTAAAATACCTAATCCAAAAAGACTGATTATAAAGGTATATAACCATCAACACGTGATATATTAATCACTTCATATAAACCAAACGAAGATAACTTATTGATAACTTATTCCCTAACCATAACCGAACGGTTGACACCGAACACCCAACTATTCTACATAATTTTGAAGAATCCTTATAGACTTATACAGAACCACCCAAAACCCAGAAACATGCATTTCATACACTCATATACAAATTATCAATCAATTCATTCCATACATACACAAAATCATCACATGCATAATTAAATTTAATAGCTTCCCTTACCTCTTAACAGACCGATCGCTCACAAGACAGAATTTGTACCACGACCAAACACTCAACCTCCCAAATTCACTGTTTGAGTGAAACAAACCACCCAAAAGACCAGAAACGTGATCAGAACCTTAGAAAAAGAAGAAGATAAACACATGCAACAGAAACTTGGTTTGCATGTGCCCCAAACTAGACTTTATTAGAATCAGGAAGACCTACCAGTTCAAACCACTAAACGATCGGTTGAAAGGAGGATCCTTGCCACCAGCAACCTTACATACACTTTGATGGATGATCAGATGGAAGAAAACGTGAGATTTAATGGAGGAAAAGATGATAATTTTAGAGAGAAGGTAGAGAGAAGGAGGAGAGACGAGTTCAGAAGGTTTGGAGGAGAAGATTGTATGCAAAAAGTGGAACCAGCTTTTGAAATTTTAGCTTATATATTCCCTCTGAAAACCGATCGTCCACTCTCCTGCAGCCACCTGTCTTCCACTTCCTGAGTCTCGTTCCCCTCTTGCAGACACACGTTTCCCATTAAGATGGGGAATTTAATGGTTCTCACAATAACAATAATAAAAATAAAAATAAAAATGAAAATAACAATAACGATAATAATAACAATAATAAAAATAACAATAACAATAACAATAACAATAACAATAACAATAACAATGATGATGATGATGATAATAATAATAATAATAGTAATAATAATAATAATAATAATAATAATTTTCAATTGTCTTTCTTTGTTATTCTTAACGCAGTCTTCATTTTTCTCTCTCTTTTATTTAATTGTTTTTGTAAGATCCGTAGAAAATAAAAATAAAATATATTTTTATTTATTTATAATTTGTTGGTTTAATCATTTCGGACATCCTTATTTGTGTAGAATCATCTCAAATAGATCCTTGTATTGTGAATGTTCTCAATTAGGTCTTTTTTTTTTTGTAAAAAATTGACTCAATTTGGACCTTGCCGTTAATTGGGGTGGACGACATTAAAAATTGTGTATCGTGACTTGGTGACTGAGTAATTTTTATTGACGTGGTAGAGTTTGGTTGCCTTAGGTGGATTTTTTTATTTACAATTTTAAATAAAACACAGACCTGCTGACTCCGGCGACACCTCGTCGTGCTCTAAGGAGATCAACTTCGAGAATCTGGTGCCCTAGGACGACCAGTAGACTTACGCCACCACCATTAACTCCTCCATTGCTAAAATTAGCTCTTCCATTGCCGCAAACTTACGTTACCACCATCAACCACCATAGAGAACCCAAAACGCGAGAATCAGGAACCTAAAACGTAGAACCCTATCTCCAAATTTAAAAAAAAAAAACTCAAGAAGAGGAAACCCCCCAAAATCTAATTTGAAAATAAAAAATCTCAACTTCTTCAATCGCAACATCAGAAAAATCAAGAACAAAAACCCAAAGGAAAAATCTCAAATTCAGAAACCCTAATCCCCAAATTTCAAGATCATAACGCAAGAATCACATAACAAAAACCAAAAACCCCAATTTGTAAGAATCATATATCATTGTGCCCATGATCATCAATTCGGTGCCGGTGAACGCGCGTCATCATAACCATCGACATGGGCATGGTGGCATCTCGAGTGGTGGAGGTAGTTCTACAACAAGTAATGAAAAACGAATGAGGCTATTTGGGGTGAACACGGAGTGTGCCTCTTCGGACGAAGATTCAAAAGGCTTGTCTTTGGGTTCGACAGCGCATGTGACAGTGGGCAATTCACTTCCTTCTTCTTCATCGCTCCAACAACGGTTAAGGATGCCCCATGAAGACCCCCTTTCTTCTTCAACAAGGTTCGGTGATCACAAAGGCGGAAGCGACACTTCTCTTCTGTTTGATTTTTATCCCTCCTTGCAGTATCATCAGTAGTCATCAAAATAAATTCAACATATCCATCAACCTACCAATAATGAATGGAGAAGATGCAACTTCAGAGTTAGTTGGCTAGCTACCCTCTCTTTTGCAGCATTTTTTTCTTCTTTACTTAATTTTCTTTCTTCTCTATATCTTTCTCTCGCCAACTAGCTACAAAGGTAAGAGCTCCTAAACTTTCTTTATATCAGCAAGGGAGGAGCTGATGGTGGTGGCGTAAGTCTGTTGGTCATCCCAAGGTGCCGAATTCTTGAAGTCGATCTCCTTGGAGTGGAGCACGGTGAGGAGTCGTCGGAGTTAACAGGTCTATGTTTTATTTAAAACTGTAAATAAAAAAAATCTACCTAAGGTGACCAAACTCTGCCATGTCAATAAAAATTGCTCAATCACCAAGTCACAACTCACAATTTTTAACGTCATCAACCTAATTAACGACAAGGTCCAAATTGAGTCAATTTTTCACAAAAAGAACCTAATTAAGAACATTTACAATAGGATGACCTATCTGAGATGATTATGCATAAATAAGGACGTTCGAAATGATTAAACCTAATTTTTTTAATAAAAAGATAATTTATTTTGGTAGTGTATTGTGTGTTAAGAAGTATTTGGTAGATAAAAGCTATTTGTAATTATATTATTTTGTTTTTATGTGATGCATGAAATAGGAATTATAAGTTTGCATTTATTTGTGTATCATTCAAAGTGTGTTGGTTTAGTGTGATCCTTTTATGTGATATTGTATGAGGTGCATATGCCTTGGGTTCAACTCCTGGTCAGGGGTAGTTTTTCCTTACTTGGCCACTCCTTTTCTAAATTTTTCGTGTGGGACTCACTTAATGGGAAGAAAGAGAAAACTATGAAATTAAATGTGGAGAGATGAATTGACGTAAATGGAAAATGGAGTTGCTGCGAGAAAGAGAAAATAAAGTTATGTAAAAAGAATCTTTACTTTTAGTATTTATGATGGTAGCTTTTGTTTAGTAAAGAGAAATGATTTGGAGAGACTAAATTTGAATTGGAGGATGAATTAATTGTTGTTTATTTGAGTGTATTTAGAAGTCAATTAGAATAAATTTAAAAGTATGTTTGTGAGTAGTAGTGTAGAATTTGACTAATGTGACATAAAAAAAATTTGTTTAATTAGTAAAAATTAAAAATTACTAAAATGTCCCTAGTTATAAAAATAATATAAAATGATAATTGTTAATATTATATATAATTATAAAAATGTTTATAAGAAAAAAATAAAATAAATTTTTAATAATCGAGTAAATTGAAATAATAATAATAATAATTATTATTATTATTATATTTTGTGAATTTAGTGGTTCATCTTGTGCAATATATTCTTTCCTTTCCATTTCCTCCTTCCAACATACATTAGTGTAGTAATACTATTATTTCCTTACCCTCCGAACAAATAACTTTCATGCATTTATGGTCATCATGAAAGCCAATTAAAAAAGAAAGTAAAATAACCTTTTCAATATACCATTTGGACTCACCTGGAAAGGTGGAAGAAACTAGGATGGAACCTTTTATACATTGGAACTGAATACAGCTACTTTAGGAACCAAATATAGCTTATTAGAATCAAATACAGATACTCCTATAACCGAATACAACTTATTGGAATCAATTACATTTCCTGAAATCGAATACATCTTTCTCTAAAATCGAATTCAACTCTTGAAACCATTGTGTTTTGTTTGTAAATTGAAATCATATACATAATTCTTAAAAATGATTCCAACTACAACAAAGACTATTTAGACATTTCTTTCTAAATCCTTGTAAATCCGAGCAAAGTGTGAGGATTCAAAATCCCACCTATCTCCCAAATGTTCGCTTTCATTTGCTTGCAAATCACAGCAAACATGAATTAACTCGCAATTTTGTCTTGGTTAATAAGCGTGAATAGTACCATCTACACAAACGAACATAGCCTTAAAGTTGAGTTTGAAGAGAGAAAATTTCCTTTTTATTGTGAATGTCATGCAGAGAATAATAAAAAGGTAATTTGCTTAGGTTATTTGAGTTCTTAAGAACGTAATATTATTTTCTTATATGCTAAGTTTTTTTTAGATAGAATTAAAAATGGGTTTATAGTCCAATCATTAGGGCCCGATTGTAAGAGTTGTGAGGGGTA
Organism: Vigna hirtella; assembly: GCA_027742795.1. Classification (NCBI taxonomy): domain Eukaryota; kingdom Viridiplantae; phylum Streptophyta; class Magnoliopsida; order Fabales; family Fabaceae; genus Vigna; species Vigna hirtella. The sequence continues at coordinate 888,746 of JAHCHA010013424.1, forward strand.
TTTAGAGGGTATTAGGTTATAGCTAAGAGGCATACAATCTGTAGTCGGCGTAAAAGGGAAAGGAAAAACCCTAGAACCCATCTCCACACATACCTTGAGCGTTTGTGAAGAGAGTGTAGGATCTTTGGGGTTGGCTTGGCTCTTCGTACGTAACAAAGGAAGAGGACGTGAGGAAGGACCATCTTGTTAGACATCTTTAAAGTCTGGAACGTTTTCAGGAATCTCAGGTAAGGGGAGCTGACTGTACTTTGATTTGTATTGGGTTATAATCTATGGTATGAGTATTCTGTTTGGGTAAACGTGTAAGGGATATTATGATGGTTTCATGCTCTCGGTTCTGTTTGTATGCGTGCACGTATAAAGAAGGAAAGGAAGTGTAGGGTAGTTAACTGAGTTTATTTCTAAAAGTCTGGGTGTTGTTCTAATACATGTTATGTTTGTTTGTAATTTTCGGTACAGTGGTGGTATGATATATGTTTGTCCTGGTTTCCTTTATTACTGAATTTGTTTTGGATATATGGTGGTATGAGACATGTTGTTTCCATTCAGAATACTTAGGGTGCAAGTATGTACAATGGGAGTTTTCACGAAAAAATATGTTTCAGTTTGTATAAAAAATATGTTTCAGTTTGTGTATACGTATATTACCGTGGATGCAGAGTGTATATTATTATATGTGAAAGTTTAACTTGAGCTTGAAACTTCTTTCTTGGTACTTGTCCATGTTATTGTTTTCACGTGAACGATAATAAGTGTACAGTGCAGGTTTTATTTCAAGGAGGTTTTATTTAAAGGAAAGTGGTCTTTGTTCTCGTGTGTAGCATGGAACTTTTGTGGTTGCATGCATTTGCTTGTTCTTGTTTTACACAAGTTTAAATTATAATATATTAGTTATGTTTTAATACTCCCTTTTTGGATTGCCAAAGAATGGTTGCAGGGGTACTTTCACGTATTGTATGATTTTATGAATACATGATTTGCTTTTGAAATTTCTTTTAGGGTGGGACCAACGAATTTAGAATGTTGAGAAGAAAGTAATTTTTGAAAAATGGGAGAGTGGAAAAGGAAAACGTTTCTTCAACAACGCCATTTCGACAATAATTTGACAACGACACATGTTCTGTCATTTGTTGTTTTAAATGAATTTTTAAAAAAGTTGAGATTTGTTTTCGAGGGTATTTTTGGAAGAAGGAGATTGCTGAAACCTGTTCGTGCCTTCATCTCTTACGAAAGTCTCTCTCTCAATCTCTTACAAAACTGTGGCCTTCATCTCTATCGATTCTCTCTCTCAATCTCTTACGAAACTCTGTCTCTCTCTCTCTCTCAAGGATATCCATTCGACACTCTGGCGCCACCGAAGTCCCCTTTCTTCGCCATTGTTCGTTGGTGCTTGGGTTCTCCATTCGAAAGTCTCAGTCCACCATTCGAAATTCTCGCTCCGCCACCAAAGTCATCTTTGTTCACCGTTGTTCGTTGGTGCTTGGGTCCACCTATTCTCTGCAGGAAGTCCTTTGTCTCTGTGCGTCATTGAAGTCGTGGGAGGAAGTCTCACTTGGGGCCACCGTTGGCATCTTTTCTCGAAAGGAGAGGTTTTTTCGCTGTCGCCGTTGTGCTTTTGGGTGTTGGGTGCGCTGGTGACTTTCTTTGCAGCGTGTTTTTCTTTTTTAATACAAAGGTATTTTGTATTCGCACACTTTCATATAAGCTAGATGAGATCCATCACATTTTTGCCATATATTCAATGACCTAATGTATTCATTGGTGTAGGGAACACATCCATTCACATGGAACTCAGTCACCCATTCACAAGAAATGCAAAAAGTCACAAACAAGAGCAATAACCACCATGTGAAGTAGTGTTTATCTAACTGGGGAGTACAGTTGAAGTTTCTGTACAAATGAACCTTTTTCCTCTGGTAATCGATTACAAGACCCCTATAATCGATTACTAGACGAAAAAGGGTCATTTGTACAAACACTTTAACTGTACTCCCCAACTAGATGAACACTACTCCCTAGGGTTATTTTTATGTCCTTATGGGTGATTTCTTCCAGTTTTTGCATGGATGTCTCATGTTGCTAATCATTGATGGGAAGCTTAGAAAAACGTTGTTTTTGGGAAATTAACTGCATCTACTAAAGTGGTCTAAAAATTATGAGTTAGTAATCATTTGAAAGATCTTTGAGTCTACATTCCAACAAAACAAGAATCAACTTATTTGGAGTTCGGTGGAGAAAGTTATGAGCAAAACAACCAGCAAAGGTCAGAGGTGGTAGAAATATATAAAACCTTAAATTTAAGGAATAAACTGCACCTACTCAGGTGTCCAAAAATTATAAATTAGTAGTCATTAGAAAGATTTTTGAGTCTACTTTCTAATAAAAAAAGAATCACATCATTTGGAGGTCTGTGGAAAAAGTTATGATTAAAATAGTTAGCAAAGGTCAAAGTTGACAACATGGGTTATGCACCTCACCTCAATTGGAGAAAACCACCTAAATGGACATTTTATTTTGAAGAAATCAATGACCTAACCTCATTATTGGTGCAGGGAGCTCACCGAATAACATTGAACTCACTCACCCATCTCAAAAAAG
>JAHCHA010013424.1:891743-913723 GCA_027742795.1 Vigna hirtella
TTTCCTCTGGTAATCGATTACAGGGGTCTTGTAATCGATTACCAGAGGAAAAAGGGTAATTTGTACAGAAACTTCAACTGTACTCCCTAGCTAGATGAACACTGCTCCCCAACTCTGTTTTTCTGACCTTTGCTACTTCTTTTGTTCTTAACATTCTCCACCGAACTCCAAATGACTTGATTCTTGTTTTGTTGGAATCTAGACTCAAAGAGCTTTCGAAAAAAACAAGAATCAACTCATTTGGAGTTCGATGGAGAAAGTTATGAGCAAAACAACCAGCAAAGGTCAGAGGTGGTAGAAATATATAAAACGTTAACTTTAAGGAATTAACTGCACCTACTCAGGTGTCCAAAAATTATAAATTAGTAGTCATTGGAAAGAGTTTTGAGTCTACTTTCTAATAAAAAAAGAATCACATCATTTGGAGGTCTGTGGAAAAAGTTATGATTAAAATAGTCAACAAAGGTCAAAGTTGACAGCATGGACAGCATGGGTTATGCACCTCACCTCAATTGAAGAAAACCACCTAAATGGACATTTTTATTTTGAAGAAGTCAATGAGCTAATCTCATTATTGGTGCAGGGAGCTCACCGAATAACATTGAACTCACTCACCCATCTCAAAAAAGGAAAAATTCAACAAAAATAGAGAATGGGGAGCAGTGTTCATCTAGTTGGGGAGTACAGTTGAAGTTTCTGTACAAATTATCCTTTTTCCTTTGGTAATCGATTACAGGGGTCTTGTAATCGATTACCAGAGGAAAAAGGGTAATTTGTACATAAACTTCAACTGTACTCCCCAGCTAGATGAACATTGCTCCCCAAAGTCGTTTTTGTGTCCCTATATGTGATCTTTTCTATTTTTTTTGCATGGATGACTCACCTTGCTCATCATTGATGGTATCAAGTGCATCAAAACACAGTTTGGCCCACTCAATTGTGGATGAAACACATGTTGCTCATCATTAATGGTGTCAAGTGTATCAAAACACAGTTTCCGCCCATTCAATTGTGGAGGAAAGAACTTCTATAGGTGTTTGAACCAAGGTAGTTCAAGTTCATGACAATTTTTGCACAACTCGTAGAGGAAGAACTTATTAACTTCCGCAATCAATTTGATCGACAACCATCTTCTTAGATTACATTTCATTGTATACTGTTATGTATCTTTTCATTTCAAAACTTGTTGTTTCGTGAAATGTTATTACGTTTTTTTTATTAATGTATGTGCTTTTTAATATTGTTATAATTTTTCATTACTCAATACCCTTCATTATTTCGTTTATATTTGTTTAATATTGAAGTATTCCAACTTGAAGTGTTCCATTAATGATCCATCCATAAAACCTTCAAAAGACAGTCATAACGAATCCAAAATATTCCCGGGGAGTGCTTAAGCCACGTCTGGGTAGCACTCTTCAACTTTCGGTACAAAAGGAGATTTTTCTACTAGTAAGCGATTACCATCTCCCTGTAATCGATTACAACAACATCAGTCCTGTGTCAATGGTGCAGGAACTCACCTCTCAACCCAGAAACACCTTAACTTGGTCTTCCATCCACATAGGACTGACCTAACTTGAAATTTCTTGTTGTGGACACCTTCAACCATGGCCAATAAGGATAATCAATCCACACAACATTGAAAACACACTCGTAAGGACCCCTGGAGAGTGCTTAAGCCATGTCTGGGTAGCACTCTTCAACTTTCGGTACAAAAGGGGATTTTTCTAAAAATCATCCAAATTGCGTCTTCGAAATAATGGACTTGTGCTCCTCACTCAAAATTCCATTCAAAGTAGCAATGCACTTCGTTTTCAATGATGACGAACAAACAACTGCAAAAAAATATTAATATTTGTTGGTACAAATAACCAACGTAAGTGACAACCCATAAGCAAGACACACCAAAAAAATGACGAACAAATGCAAGACCAAAATCCACTCCCCAAAATACGAATACCGAGACACGAAAAAGTTCATACCTTGTTCGAAGAACCATTGTCACAGGACGAACCCATTGCACAAAAAAGGTTACAACTTCCACCAAATCGACACCGAACGAGACAAGGGTAATCTCTAACTCAAAGAACGAAACTCAATGTCCACAGAGACACCGAACGAGACAAATCCACACCGAACGAGACAAGCGTAATCTACAACTCAAAGAAACAAACCCAATGTCCACAGAGATTCAAAGGAAAACAATGGTGACAGGGAAGCAGGAGAGAGATGTTCAAAACAAAACGAAACCCTAAAAATGGAGGAGGGAGAACACTGCTATGAAGAGAGAAGTTGAAATGAAATTCAAATCCCTAAAATGGAGAGAGAAGACAGTGATAAGGAGAGAAGATAAAGTTCGAAAACGAAGAGGGCAGTTTCGGAATCCAAACTTCAACCCATTCCAAATCAGATTTTAAATTAAAAAAAAAAATTCAAATTCGACCAATTAAAACTTGACACGTGGCGTTGTCAAATTTTTGTCAAATTGGCGTTGTTAGAATATCGCGATCCAGTGGAAAATGAGGGGTTACGTAAATTGGATTGTGGTGGTGGAATTAAAGGAAGGTGGGACCCATATATATAGAGGAAGATGGGTCCCACTAATGGGAAATGACATGGATGGGAGAGTGTGCATGCAAGGTGAGAAAATGAGAAGAATTACGTAGGGAGTGAGTCTTAAATAAGTAGGTGAGTATGTGGGGTCCACTTGAATAATAAATGGGCTTGGGGTTGTACTTAGAAAATAAGTGGGGTTTGCTTAGTATTGATGTGTTGACTATTCTACGTGTTATTTATGGTTTTCAGGATGGGAGTGAGAGTATGATACGTTTGTTTTATTATGGAATTGGGATTTTTATATTTGTGTGGTGCCCAGTGAAGCTCCTGGAAGAGTGGTGAGAGTAGAACTAGTACTTGTCCGGTGAAGCTCTCTGGGAATATAGTGATGATGGGTGTATATTTGTCCCATGAAGCCCAAAAGGGTGGTGGAAATCATATACTTGCCCAGGAAAGCTCTAAGAGAGTGGTGGAAATTCTAAGACTTTAGAGAAAGAAAATCAAGAAAGAGCTTCTAAAAGTCCTTCTCCAACTTCCCTTTCTTATCCTTAGCTTAAGTTGGTACTCCTTTGAATGGAATGCCCTAAATGGGTTTCCATCATTTATACTACGTTGCGTGAAAGTAAGATAATAACAACAAATAAGTTAGAGAAAATTTAATATGAGAAGTTGGGATTGAATTCATCTATCTCAATATGAATGAATATAAACATATAGCGTCTGAAATTACCAATATTGATGTAACACACATAAGTCATTTATAACGATTCCTCGCGTATAAAATTCATAAGATCAGATCTTTGAATATTGATTCCTCACATATCCAACAAACTGTCCAACATTATGTTCAGGTGTTATAAGCAATTGATAAACTGAAATCTATCCTTAGCATCACAGGATAAAACCCACATTTTAAAAATACTTTTCCGTCAAGTCTAAAACCCATATTCATAAAGCTATTGATCAGATAGAATCAAGCACTAAGAGCAGACCAAAAATACCAATATCGAATAAGAACATAAATGTTATAAATAAATATCACTAGATTACATTCGAGTTCGAATCAATTACATTCAATCCCAAGAGAAAAGATTAGTCACTCAGGGTAGCCATTAGCATTCTAAGAGATGAAGAAGAAGATCCTAATGCTAAAGTGAAAGAACAACTCTTTGGATAACTCTGTGATATTTTTCTCCGCCGCTCTCTCCTTTTTTTCTTTCTTTCTGATTCGTGAGTATATATACTGCGCGAATTCTCGCTTAAGATAAATTATTCTCGCTTAAGCGAGAATGACTTTTAAATTAATGACTTCCTAATCTCGCTCAAGCGAGATCATTTTCGCTTAGGCGAGAGTGACTTGTAAAAGATATTACTCTAAATAGCTCTCGCTTAGACGGGATCATTCTAGCTTGGACGAATTGTTACAGGATTTTATTTTCTCTCTTAATTTATCTAAAACATATACAAAATAGGGATCAAATGATCTCCTTTTAATTAAAAACTCGGAAACATATGATTACATTTCATCTTTCTTAAATTAGGAAAAATTGATACATGTTAACTCTCGGCAAGTGTACCGAATCGTATCAAGTAATAATAAAATGGTAAGACCAAGTATCGTTTTCCAAAGGACTCACGGCATAAACAATTATGTGATTTGTTGATTAAATTAGACTTGTAAACGAAAACATTGTTGTTGAATTACGAAAAATAAACATGAATGCAAGGTTTTGATCAATGGAATTGAAAGATGCAAAAACAATTGATGTAGAATATGAATGATTATGTTGTTGGGGTTTCCGATTCATCCTATCCACTCTCATGTATTCAAGAATTCATCTTTCTTTATTAATGTTAATGTCACTTTCTAATTTACCTTAAACCCGATGTCTCGGTGAAGAAAGCCTACTCCTAATCACTAGATTACAATGTCTTATCTCCCTAGCAATTATTCATGCATTACATTCGTAAAGAACCTTAAAGGCAACCAATCCTCCTATCCCAATGTCTGGGTAATATTGCTCTTGGGAGAATTTCCTCAATTCTAGATGTACTTATATGTGTCCATACAAATAACATCAATGATCATGCAATTGAATGAGTTAAACAAATCATGCATAGAGTATAGAAGAAAAACCCTAACAATTAATGAAAGAAAACATATAAATTAGAGAATCAATTTAATACATGAGAGTTTCAAAGGATTACATAAGTTCCCAACAACAATGGAAGTTTAGTTCACCCTAGACATGGTGAAACTAGATGAAAAACAATGAAAGAATGAAAGATAGAACCCTAGAATTTGAAGAAAGGAGCTTCCACATCCAAAATCCTCTTCCAAGGGGTGAAGAAAGTGTGATTTTGCCTCTTTCTGTCCAAAGATATTAATCCTAGTTCGACTAAAACCTTATCTAGTTTACTAAAAATTACAGAAAATAGGCCCAAGCCCAAATAAATGGCGCTCAGCGGTATTTTGGCGCTCAGCGGCAAGTGCGGGTTTTCAGAATTGACGCTCAGCTGCAGTTTTGCCCCTCAGCGGTAAAAGTGGCACTGAGCGGTGATTGCGGCTCTTCTTTTAAGCACTTTCACTTCCTTTCTTGAGTCCAGCTCCTTACTACTTCAACTTCTTTCATCTAATTCATCTTAATTCCTGCGAAAACAACGAAAACCAAGCATAAAACCCATCCTACTCTATTATTTCCAAAACATAAGCAAAAGCATGATTCCAAGCTAGTTTCTAAGTCATAAAGGTTGTTTTTGATGTCCAAATTAAGTATAAAAATAACAGTTTTTCAACTGTTATCAATACAAATGTACACAATTTAAAACAGAAGTGCCAAAATTTCATATGAAAATTTACTGCTTTTCTGCACTTATCAACTCCCCCCAACCTAGCATCTTGCTTGTCCTCAACCAAAGTAATAAGTGTTACCAATAAGGTGCATTGATATTTTTAAGATAATGATTTTGATGATGCTGCAAGAGAAGAACTCGAAGAAGGAAGTCGTAATTTATTTTAAAGCACTTTTGTAGACTGAAAATGTATTAGGAATAACCTTGAACATGTAAACACTTAGAAATTTCCTATCTTTAGGATATCTGCGCATATAATCGATTATTTGATGTATTAATCGATTATCACGAGCCTTTTTGAAAAATCATTGCTCTCGTAGATAATCGATTATCACTCTTTTGAAAACCCTGTAACGGACTTGAATAATCGATTATGACTTACATTAAACGATTATCAATGGCAGTTGTATTGTGTCTTCTTAACTTCAGACTTGTGGGCTATATATAGTTGTTTAAAACCCTTAGAGGGTTTATCTATGCCATTTTGATAATACAGTTTGTCTGAGGAAGTTCTCAAAGTGATAACGTGCTCTTGCCAAGTCTTGTGAAAAGGATAAGCTCGCGCTTTGTGTGTCAAAGGTTGGAGCGGTTCTCTTCAAGTTGGCTGAGTTGTCTCTTCCGATTCGTTTGTCGAAGGAAGGTTCTTCCATTCGTTTGTCGAACGAAAGATGTTCTTGTTTCTTAATCTTTACTTCATATCTTGTAATTTGTACAAACATTATTTTAGTGAAAAAGGTTAATCACTATTCATAGTGATTAACGACTAGACGTAGAATCTTTTGATTCGAACCAGGATAAATTTTTTGTGTTGATTTTCTTGATCCCTACACTCTTTAAATTTTTTGCACATCAACTGTTTGATAAAACATTTAAGAAAAAAATTAAAGGAACCATTTTTTAAATTGACCGAACAAGCACTTTGCTTTTAACAATCCGTATCGTACTCTGAGTTTTATTATTTCCGCTACGCAATATCGGTATCGATTGTTCCAACAATTGGTATCAGAGCTTGCTTTGATAGTTTTTCAAATTTTTCAAAAATGGGAGGTCATAACCAAATGTATGTCGAGGGTGCTTCCATCAACAGACCACCACTTTTTACTGGTGACAACTATGCATTCTAGAAAGTCATAATGGAAATTTTCATGGGGTCTGTTGACAGAGGCATCTAGGAAGCTGTAAAAAATGGTCCTTATATTCCTAAAAGTACTGTTGATGGTGTGGAAGTAGAAAAACCATATTTTAACTGGACTTTGAATGAAAATAGAATGGCACAATATGATGTTAAGGCCAGAAATATAATTTTATCTGCACTAACCCTTGATGAATTTGTCAAAGTTTCTGTTTATGAAAGTGCTAAGGAAATGTGGAAATTTTTAAGAGTCACTCATGACAAAGTCACAAATGTGGTTAAGTTGACGTTATCTGATTCAAACTCTACATCAAACTCCTCAAGCTCAAACGATTCAAATAAGCAAGAAAATTTTTGCTTGATGGCCAACGTCAAATCATCTGGAAGCCAATTCTTGAAGAAAAAGAATGATGATCAAGGTTCTTCATCAAGCTATAAATGTTATGGATGTGGTGAAAGAGGCCATGTGAAAGTCGTTTGTCCAATCATCAAGAAAATTCACAAAAAGAAGAAGGTCCACATTGCTTGGAAGGATAATGCATCAAGCACCTCTAGTTCAAGTGATTTTGTTGAAGAAGCCAACTTGTGTTTGACGGCTAATATTGATGACACTACAAGCCAAGTAAGTTGCTTTAGCCTTGACATTAGTGAATTTGATGTACAAAAGGATTTTCTTGAATTACTTGATGAATATGAGAAATTGAATGTTGCTCATAAAAATTTGAAAAAGGAATTTAAAGAATTGCAAATTAAATATGAGAAGGCATTAGATGAGGAAGTTATTTTAAGAAATCAAATCTGTAATTTAGAAATGAAAGAGTCTTCAAATGTTGAACATCCTGTTGAATGTCTTTCATGTAAGAGTCATATGCTTGATATTGATATTATTGAAAATTTGCTTGAAGTGGCAACAACAAATAATAATGTTGAAATGCCTATATCTGCTAAAAAGGTTTATAAAAGTAAAAATGTGCATAAAAGGAAGAATCAATTTAGAAGAGTCCGTAGAGTTTGGATTGAAAAAGGGACTTTTGTGAAAAATAAGGTGCATGATGTTTGTTGTTTTTATTGCATGAAGCATGGTCATACATCAAACAAATGCAACATTAAACATTTTGGAATTCCAAATGGAAAATACGCATGGGTGAAAACTGTAAAATGATGCTTGCTTGCATGAACTAACCCCAAGGACCCATAAGGAGATATGGGACCTAAATTCTTGCTTAATTTGTTTTGTAGGAACCTACTAAGTCAAAGAAGTCATTGTTGTATCTTGACAGTGTTGTTCAAGACACATGACCGGTGACAAAAAGGGGTTCATCTTTTTTGAGAAGAAGAAGCAAGGTTTTGTAACATATGGGGATAACAACAAAGGGAGAATAATTGGAACCAGAGACATTAGAGGAGGAAATAACTTGACCATAAAAGATGTATTATATGTTGAAGGTATCGAACACAACCTCCTGAGCATAAGTCAATTTTGTGACAAAGGTTTCAAGGTAACATTTGAAAGTGATAAATGTACTGTTTATTTTAAGAACTCTTCTGATATTGCTTTACAAGGTGTTAGGCATAATAATATCTATTTGATTGACATTGAAAGTACATCTAGTCATAGCATAATATGTTTGGTTGCAAAAGAGGATAATCCTTGGTTATGACATAAAATAGCTAAATCAATTTGAAAGGAATGACGTTTGGGAACTCATTCCTAGAAAAGAAGATTGCCAAGTCCTAGGGACAAAATGGGTTTTCAGAATCAAGATTGATGAAGATGGAAACATCACAAAGAATAAAGCAAGGCTTGTTGCAAAGGGATACTGTCAAGAGGAAGGTATAGATTATGATGAGACCTATGCCCCAGTAGCCAGGTTAGAAGCAATTAGACTTTTACTTGCTTATGCATCATTGATGAAATTTAAACTATATCAAATGGATGTAAAAAGTGCATTTTTGAATGATTTGATAAAAGAAGAGGTATATGTTAGTCAACCTCTTGAATTTGAAGATTTCAAATTTCCTGATCATGTGTATAAACTGAAAAATGCATTGTATGGCCATAAACAGACACCTAGGTCTTGGTATGAAAGACTTAGTACCTTCTTGATTGAAAATGATTTTTCTAGAGGAAAGGTTGATTCAACCTTATTCATTAAGAAATTAGGAAAACATATTTTGATTGTTCAAGTGTATGTGGATGATATTATTTTTGGATCTACTGATGATTTGTTATGTGAGGATTTTGCAAATATATTGCAAGGTGAATTTGAGATGTCTATGATGGGTGAACTAAATTTCTTCTTAGGATTACAAATTAAGCAAATGGAAGGTGGAACTTTCGTTTCCCAAACCAAGTATTGTAGGAAAGTACTTAAGAAGTTTGGAATGGACACTTGTAAAGAAATCAACACCCATATCGCAACACTAGTGCAACAAACCTAACCAAGAATCCCATAATGCACTCTTAAACTAAGCATATAGAGATTAGGCATCACTTCTTAAGAGATCATATCCAAAAGGGGGACTGCAAGATAAAATATATTGATACTTTGCATCAATTAGGAGACATTTTTACAAAAGCCTTGCCTAAGGATAGGTTCCCAGTTAGGTTTGGTGCAAGTCAATCTGGTCCAATGGAAATAGTTTATAAACTACAATGCCAACTAAAACGATTTGTGGGAGAAAGGTCATGCATAACGCACCAACTAATTACAACCCAACAAAGAAGCATATATGCACTAGATGTGGCATGGTTTACCAAATAAAACAACAAGTAACACTTAGGTGAACACCACTGTCGGCATAAGCACATCTAATAATTCTGACTTTATTGGATAAGTTTGGCACAATTTAATAATTGAAACAATTTTAAAGTAGTGAGGCACGATCAAGATAGATTTAACACAGGGCAATTGTTAGTGCAGTCCGTGAGTATTATTATTAATAGAACCGCCTAAGACAATAATAATAAAAGTATGTAGTAAAACCAGTTTGGCAGCTCAAAACATACTGCTTATGCGCCAAACACAAATTAACAATAAGCATTGGTGACCTTAACATTCAACATTACTTTCCACGGTAGTTTCAACAGAATCCTGGCATGCACCTCCACAAAATACATAAAAAATAGCAAAACCGAAAGCCCAAAAACACACATAACAGCTTAGGATCCCTTTACCTTGGTTTACCATAGTTCTTCTTCCTTTCCCGATAAGTGCCCTGCGCTAGACTATACTCCTTCTTAACCTTGCATCTTAGCTCCACCAAACCATGCACAACCCTTTTCTCTAACCCTAAATATTCTCTCATGACACTCACTAAAGGAACAATCCTCGACCTCTACGAATGCTTTCGGCCGAAGGGACACAACCTTTGTGAATGAAGTAACCACACCCGACCACTACGAATAGGCATGCTCTTCAGAAGGATGTTAGAAGAAGAGAATACAAATGTCAATAAGGTTGTCAAAAGAAAGGGAAGGGAATGACGTTGTCTAACAATGAAGAGGAAATCGAAATTGTCAAGAAGAGGAAATGGAGGGGAGGCAAGGGTTTGCTCACTGAAACACAATTTGGGGAGGAAATACCCCAAATTTCGTTCTTATTTCATCAAAGACATTATCGAAGGCCATAGATTCGTCGATTTATATTACCATTACATTACCGACAAATATATCTACCAGTAAAAGAATTAGTGCAGTCCGCCAATAATACCTGTTTTTGCTCTAGTAAGAGTAAAATACTTATAATTTGTGATGTGTTAATAATTTACGGCATGAGAGATAATAAATGATATATATATATATATATGATATATTTATATATTTTATTCTTAATATAACTATTAAAATGGATGCTCTTATTAGAAGAAGTAGTAAGAAATGTAGGCGACTGTGGTGGGTCATTTATTTTGGATGAATTTAATAATGTTAAAAAGTGTATATATATATATATATATATATATATATGTCTTTTTTCGTATTAATGATATAAAGTTGCAAGATTTTAATCATTTCCATTGAAATTAGAGTTAAATATGTTTTTTTACCTAAACTATCATGTAATTTTGGTTTTTGTCCCTTTCGCAAACTTTGATCCATTTTCATTCCTCTTCTTTTAGAAAATCTTAGATTTAGTCATTCATGACCAATGTTATTAATATTTTTTCTAACGTAGCTAATGGGGTGTCATGTCATCAAGACACATGTACAATTAATGTTTCAAAATTAAATTGAAATTAGGGTTTAATGTTCAAACGAAGAGGAGACCTATGGGATTTGTCTTAGAATCAACAAAGACGACAAGAGCTATAATTTTTGGAGTTCGTGTTCAAAGAACGGGGTTTGTTTTAAGAAAGATATGTAAGTTCATTCTTTGGTCTTTATGGGAATAGAGGGTGAGATTGGGGATCTAGGGTTTCAACATGTAAATTATGTGATTAGCTGGTAATTTAATTGGGAAATCATTGTTGTAGTGGCATGAAATATGAGAGTAGATTATTTGGTTCTATTCGAATGAAACATTTGGTTTGTCTTCATAATTAGCATCAAAAGTTTGTGACAGTGCGGAAAGATTATTGTTGTTGAAGACAACTACTCTGAAGAACAAAGGAAGATTATTTGTTAGATGTAACATTTTTGGACGGTAAGTGATGAGTGCATATTTATGCCCACATTTATGCTTTAAAATTTAAATTTTTGATGAGATATTTGTGCTTAAATGGTTGATTTAAAGAAGATATTTGTGCCCACTGTACGCCTCCTCCTCTGAAATCATCACCATCACGCCGCTGCAGAATGCCACCCAAAGCCGCCATCACTTCGCGATCCTCGCCGCTGCCATGACCGCAACCACGCCGCAAGATCGCCCCCACCTTCCTTCTCCTTCGCGCAAGGGTTCGAAGCCGCCGCAACATTCATCGTCATCGCGCCTCTGTGAGTTCTTCCCGCTGCCACACCGCACGGCCACAATCAACGCGCGTCAACCTTCACCGTGAACCTCCATGGCCGCCGCAACCATCTCGCACCGTCATCTTCTCCAGCGTCGAACAACAAGCCCTTTCCCTAAATCTGAACCCTAATTTGGGAGAGAGGGGGAATGCCATGTGGCAGCGCGTTATTGGCCGCGTCCTTTCTCTGGTCAAAGCTGGTCAACAGGGGTTCTGGTGCAAATTTGGAGAATTCTGAAGGGGCTAAAGTGCAGATAGGGGAAATTTCAGGGCATTTGTGCAATTTTGGAAAGTTAGAAAAGTTAAAAGATAAAATTCAGTTGTTAAATTAATTTAATTAGAGAATATCAACAAAAAATATCTTCCAAATAATGTTATAATTATTCAAATCTTTTAGTTATTTGGAAGATATAAGATAAAAGATTCTGTCAACTGAATATTAAGAGTCCAAGCCCAATCAAGCTCTATATAAAGAGACCCAAGGGGGACTTCAATTCATTCATTCTCTCATACTCTTCTCACTTTTCTTTCATCTTGTATTCAACTCCATTCATGGAGAGCTAAGCATCTAGGGCTATTCTGCTGTAATTCCATTATGGATTCTGAGGTTAGATTGAGTTAATGCAATTGTTTACTTTGGTTATTGATTTAAGTTGTTCTCTCTATGTGTTTCATCTCTCTATCTTGTTAAAAGCAAAGATTTTTGCATCATAATGTGTTTGAATCTACATGCATATTGATTATATGAGTTTTAGGGTTTCTAGGTTTAAATTGAGAATCTACTTTGATTTAATTTGGGAACTTTCATATGATTAAATGGTTTTTACTATCAATTAAGAATGTACTTTGATTGATTAGTAATAATTTCAACTATAATCAATTGAGAATTTACTTTGATTGATTAGCTTTTAATTTGGTTAGGAGATTTAAGAATAGACATGATTAAACACAATAGAATTTGATTGAGAATGTACTTTGGTTGAATTTATTGTGAATAATCTAGAAAGGTTTTGCATTTGATTGAGAATTTACTTTGGTTAAATGCACGATCGCCCTCAAATTAATTAAGAATGTACTTTAATTAATTTGAAACTTAAACAATAATCAATTGAACAATTATCCGTGAATAACCGATGACGAATCTACCTTGGAAAAGCAGTGGAATTAGCCTATTTCATCGTAACTGTTTTTAAGTTTCTTATTTGTTCTTTAAACATTCTCCAAACATTACTTTTATCCATAAGCATTGCATAGCATTCGTAAGAGTCCGATATTCAAAAGCAATTCCGTGTTCGTTGGGAGACGACTCAGGGTTACTTTAGCCCTATCTACTTTCTAGAATACTACTTGGCAATACTGAAGTTGCCTTGAAAAGTAGTATTAATTTGATAGCTTCAACGACAGCCTATCAAATTTGGCGCCGTTACCGAGGAATACGGTTAGTATTTTAAATATTTTGATTTTTCTTTTTCTTTTTTTTTATTTTTTTTATTTTTTTTTATTTTTTTTATTTTTATCTTTATTTTTTTTATTTTTATCTTTATTTTTTTTATTTAACGCACATACATTTAATTTAATTTGAGTTATTTTGTAGCCTTTAGTCATTCTTGTTTTAGAAAAAATCTTTGTTCTTGTTTTTATTAAGAATTTCTCTTGAGAAATATTTGAGGCTAGTTTGAATACACTCTGGCTAGGAAAGACTTGGTACTTAAGTTGTCAATTGTGACGCACCTCTCTTTCCTGGGAGTGGACCCAACAAGTCTCTCTTATCTGTTATTTGAAATCTTTATCTAAAGCAAGAACAAAAGAAAAAGAGAAGTAACAAAGAAACAACTTCAAGCAGATTGCGTAGTGCATGACCAGAGCTAACCCGGGAGAATTTTATCAAATTAACCCGGAAGTCGAAAGGAATTTGCGTAAGCTGCGAAGAAGATTGTAATTTGGGTGTTCTACTGAGGGAACACTTCCTACATCTGAAGTCATTCCACCTTCATTATCTCCAGTCACAAACATACCATCCAATCCTTTACCTGATCCTAACCCAAACAATATGGCACAAAGAACCATCAGACAGTTAGCCACCTCCCACAATACAGCTATCCGAAATAACATTGAATACCCTAATGAGGAGTGGGAGCTGAGACTTGACCTGTTAAATGCCTTACCAAAGTTCAATGGGTTATCAAGGGAGAATCCACACAAGCACTTGAGGCAATTTCACATGTTGTGTGAAAATTTTAGATCTCCCAGGATCACAATAGAGAGCCTTAAAATGAGAGCTTTTCCATTTACTCTTCAAGGAGCAGCTCAAGATTGATGGTATTATCTCTTTGCACGTATTACAAATTGGGAAACTATTGAAAGACTCTTTCTTGAGAAGTATTTTCCTGCATCTAGATTATCAACTATCCGCAGAGAAATTCAAGATATAAGACAAAGAGATAGATAGAATCTTAGTGAATATTGGGAAAGATTCAAGAAACTATGTTCTTCAAGATTGAAGAAACTATGTTTTTCAAATTTATGTATTCGAGCAGTCCACTTAATCAAGGTTGGGCTAAGAGGTCAGCAAGAAGTTAGCAAGACAAGTTGATACGTCAAGAGGTCGGGAAGTTATGTTGAGAGGTCGACAAGACATGTTGAGAAGACGAGAAGACATGTTAAGAGGATGAGAAGACATGTTGAAGGGATGGGAAGAAATATTAAGAGGTCGATAAGACATGTTGAGAGGTTCACAAGACATGTTAAGAGGTTTGAAAGACATGTTAAGAGGTCGGAAAAATATTTTGAGAGGTCATCAAGACATGTTCATAGTTTTCGAAGACATGTTAATGAGGTTGGCAATAGATATTGAGAAGTCGGTAAGAGATGCTGACAAGTCGGCAAGACATGGACTTGTGTAATTTCATTATTTTGAAGTCATAGAAGTGGTTCGTAACAACATTCAATTAAATATAATATTCTGAATTGAATTAATGGTCTTTATAAAGTATCATACATGTGCTTCATAACAACATTGAATTGAATAATGCTTTCCTTACAACCTTAACATTCAATATAATAAAATATAGTGCTTCATACAAGTGGTCTCTAAGAACATTCAATTAAATATAAAATTCTTAACCATACAAGTGCTACATGACAAAAAGTAGTCCACCATAATTGTACCCACTCGTACTATGTTCCATAAGTGAGTGACAAAAGTCTTTTGTAGATTTAAATAAAAGAAACTACAAAAAACATGTAGTCCATCAAATATCATATGGGTTGTCCAAGGGTGTGTTGTTACTAGCTTGAGACCCTAAAACTTATGCAGTTGTACTTCTTGTGTGTCTATTTGTTCGTGTTGTTGTTTCTTCATTACTCGGTGCAATCGTGCTTTGTTCGTTACTTGGTGCAACCATGCTTCGTTACTTGGTGCAACTGTGCTTCTTGTGCGTCTTGTTGGTGTTGTTGTTAGTTCATTATTTGGTGTAGCCATAGGTGTGGATCACCCTCTTCTAACATATCTCTAGTTTGATGGTTCTACAAAGTTGCTACATCCACTCCCAATTGCAGTTGCAATTTGTCAATGGGATATGTTAGTTATATTCAATATTGTATGAATAAGAAAAGTTCAAAAAAATGTAAGATGATATTGTACCTTTTTGGTTTTCATTCTCTTTGTGCATCTTCTAATATTATGTTCATATTGATTATACTTGCTACACTTCATAACAATATTATTTTTTTGACAATTTTAAATGACTGACATATTCATCAACTTCCCTTCTTTGTAGCTTCTTTGGCTCCTGGGTGGTATTTTATAAATGAGTGGAAGCACATAGTAGTGGACAATTACTTTTAGGCCACAATTGTTGTCCATTGATTGGCATAATATAAGGCCTATAACAACTTTAATATTAATCTATCTTGTAATATGGATGAACATAATCTTTAGGGTTTTCTACTTTATAATGAATTACAACTACAATATGTCTACAAGGTATGCCTACAAAATCCCAAAAATAACAATTGCAGGTATGATTGGTTAAATCTAGAACAAAATTCTCCATTATGAACCCTTAAGTGACCTCAAACTTTGCATCCCCTACTCATATAGGAATCCAATTCCCACTCTTTTCAACTTCCATATCAAGCATTTTTCTTGGTTTAAGCATAACATTTCTAGGATATGTTTTTACTTTGTCTCTTAGCATTGCAAACCTATTCATGATGTATGACCTAGTTCATTCCATCATAGTAATGATTGGTTTGTCTCTAACTAGTAAAATTGTACTATTAAATGACTCAAAAATAATTATTGTTCAAGACATCACATCATAACTACTAAATGCATGTCTATACCATGATTTTGTGGGAATTGCATGTAACCAATTATAAGCATCAACATTAATATTCTTCAACTCAATCATTTTTTTTTTCCACTGAATTTCTTCTTGTAATTGCTATATAGATGCCTTAAATAAAACCTATGTTCCACCTCATTCAAAATCTCCTCAAACATAGTCATTAATCCTTGCAAACAATATTAACTTTGTCAAATAATCATAATGAAATGAAGTTAAATTTGGTATTAAGTTCAAAATTTACCTTTTGTTGATCTAAAATGAAAACCCAACATTGACTATCAATGTCCCCAATATCACTTAGCAACAACGTTAGGAACCACCTTCATGTCGCTTTGCATTCATTTTCAACAACAGCAAAAGCTAGTGAGAAATATTGGTCATTAGGTTCTCTACCCACTAGAACTAATAATTGACCACCATAGGACGTCTTTTTATGAATACCATCAACACTGCTGAAGGACCTACAATAATTGACCTCCTTACAACCCTCTAAACACATGTTGAACAATGAAGTTAATTAGTTTAGCCTGACTAGGAACATGTTGAACATATATATCAACCTCTTTGTTGTTAGCCTTTCAGTCGTTAGCTAAGTATATTGCTTCCCTATCATTACTCAATAGTCTAAGATTTTTGTGTAATGTTTGTTTTAAACCCTTCCACCAATGTTTGACCTCTATAACTATTTTCAATGTTTCAAAATATGACCATCGATTTCTTTAATTACATGTATTTTCCCACTAACGTATTTCACTTCTCTCTTCTTTTTGAATTTGTCCATATGATGAAAAGCGACATGAAACCCCATTTCGAAACCTACATTATAAATCATGACTCAAACTCAAACAACCATAACCCTAAATGCATGCACTCAAAATTGAACTTAAAAGTAAAACCAATTTAAAAATTAACCTCACTTGGACAAATCACGATTTTGTTGATCAAACCATTGTCTTTGAACATAGGGACAAAAATCCCACAAGAAACACACTCTTTATTTTCGTTAATTGTAAAAGAACTCCTACAACTCTTTTCAATTTCAATTTCAACATTAAATCTTAATTTGAATTTAATTTTAAATGTTAACATGCAATTTTCACCTATTTCATTTGCCATGTTTGACCGTTATTTGTATACGTGTATTGATGACATAATATACCGCTAGTCATGTTAGAAAAAAAAATAATGACGTTAGATGATTAAATCTAAAATTTTCTATAAGAAGAAAAATAAAAATGAAAATTTAGAAAAAATTAAAAATCAAAATCGCGAGAAAAAAACATTTTTAACTCATAAAATTATTAATAGTGATGATATGTTATTATCTAAATCTTGGATAAAGTATTAATATTTTTATATTCACGTAAAGGTGTTCCTTGAACACTTGTATTATCCATTTAAAATTACATTTTTTTTAAATCAAGTTAGTGTAATAGGATACCAATGATTCATTTACTCTATCATTATATCAACTTATATAGAAAATGCATTTTATTCTTTTAAAGTCGTCACTAATCTATTTATTACAACAAATAAGTTATTCTGTAGTATGCATATAAAAATCAGTATGTGGCCACCGACAAATATCGTGGAGACCAAACTCATCAACTTTAAATATTTTATAATAAATAAGTATACGTACGTGTATACATTATATTTCATATGTTTGATATATGATTTACATTGTAATATTAGATTATTTTTAATTATTTATAATTGTGTTATAATATCATTTAAATTTGATTTCGAAATAAAACTAAAAAAGTTGAATTGAAAGAGGTAAGATATTAAGAAAAATCATAAACAACACCGAAAAAGCTTGAAAACATTTTTGTAGATGAAAATCTTAAAACAATGTTACTGGATAACAAATTAAAAAATGCTCCTGTTTAAAGATAATCATTCTAATTTATACATAAAAAAAAAGATATTTATCAGAATCATACAAGGTTGGGCCATTCATGTTGTCAAAAGTTACTCATTCATTATCTGACTTTATATACAATGTTAACGGTTTCTCCACTAAGGATTTAAAATTTTATTTTATGTTATTTAATAAAATTATACATGATGCAAATTATTAAAGGCCACATCTTAAAATATTATAAAAGGGAAAACAGTATGTATATATTTATATAACTTTTCAATAATGTTTTTGAAATAATTTTAATTTTTATAACTCTTTACTTTTTGTTTTTAATTTGGTCTCGTTTTCTCATCGCAATCTTACATGCGTCTCAAAAAGCATTCAATCATCTTTGCAATATTTCCTAAGGCATCTCTATTTTTTTAATGTTACTTAACAGAAAAAAATAAATAGAAGAAGATTGTTTGATTGTTTGAGATGGAGAATGTATCCTAATTATTCCCATGTTAAAAATAAAAATTTTGTTTCAAAAGAACTAGTATTTTAGCTTTTAGAATGAAAGAAGTTTATTAATTTTCATTAAAACTTATTACAATTAAGTAATTTTGATTATATAAATTATATGTTAATCAAAATTCAGAATTTTAAAATATTTTCGAAAATATAATTATATCTAAGATATATTAAATTTCCATTTCCAAATTATTTCAATTATCTGTAACTATTTTAAAATATATTGAAATTCATTTTTAAAAGGAATTTAAGTAAGATAAGTCTAAAACCACCTTTTTGAAGAAAAACTCTTCCATGCACTCTAATATATATAGTGTACAACGCTTTTTTTTAAGGACAAAAATATATAGGCTATAATGCATTTTTTAAGGAAAAAATTATAATTGTACAGAGGTTCTAAAGAAAACAATATTTTGAATGAAGGGTAATTGATCATAATAATGTCAGTCGATGATCTTTAGATTGAAACATTAATATCTATTTTCACTCTGGTAAAACCTTTCCCTTGCTTTATTCTTCCATGGTCACACCCCAAAGTCAAGCTCAATCGTCTCACAAGATGAAGTTCAACCCTGAGACCTTTCAGAATCAAATGCAGATGTTAATCTAGTAAAACAAAGAGTATTACAAATGCTAAGATTTCGAGCTCAAAGCCTTAATTGCACATTCAACATTAGGCACACCTTCAAGCGTTGAACCAGAAGTTGACCGACCTAGATTGCGGGAAGTCTCCTCCACAAACTCGAATGACCTCTAGAAGGAAGGCTCACACAACTACTAGGCATAGCCCACCATCCCGACATAATTCTAATGAAAGTCTTGATCTATTCGTTCGACACAGTACTCCTGAATCAGGTCAATCCAACACAAAACTAGGGAAACTCATGAACGTTCCCACCACTTAAAGCGAGATCACGTCAAGTGATGCTTAACAACCGCCATCGAGATAGGGAATCAACAAAATCCATGGATTGCAGGGGACATCCCGACAGACGGGTTAGTCGGGAAAAATGTCAAACTTCATGGTACTCACTTAGCTTCAAAACTTTTGAGATAGGATTAGCTACTCTGTATGCCAAACATTGATATTTTTCAGCCTTTCATAACAAAAGTAGCTTGTGCCAACATGCCAAAGGGGATTCTCATCAACAATCATAAATACCATGAAACAACTTACTCGACCACTAATCTGAAGGATTATCTGATCTAGGCAAATATTCATACCCAAAACAAAGGCATTTTTTGCAGGTTGTTTCTAACCACCTTTGAGGGAATGACTTTAGATTGGAACTATATACGGTAATGTCCTGAAAAAACAATAAGTTGGAAAAAATGTTACTGAACAATTTAAATCCTTTGTGAGGTTTTGCACAGAGATAAGACTATTAGCTAATTGAGGAACATGTAAAACATCTTTCAATACAATAGATTAGTTCAAAATTATATTCCCAGAGTCGCATATAGGTATACCCTGACCATTCGCAACTGTAATAAGTTGTTCTTTATTTCTTTTACCACATGAGTTGAAAGACACACTGAAAGGTGTCATATGATCAGTTGCACCCAAAGAAATGATCCAAATACCTTGAGACACATGACCAACAATATTGAGACAAATAAATCCTTTTATGTCAGTCCACCACTTCAGGGGGAGAAAGCACTTGAAGTGGATGAACTCCCCTTCTTTTCATTACCATGTTTTTCTTTGTAGGATGCCCAAGACCTGAGCAATGAAGCTACCATAGTCCACTGTTGTCGGAACAATCGGTACCGTTATAGAGTCGCGCAACGGAATAAATTAATAAAGCGGAAAGCGTGTTCGGTCAAACTCGTAATAAGATGGTCTGTTTTAGAAAATCAATTTTCTTAGAGAAAATTTATCAAACAGTTGATATGGGTAAAATGTAAAGAGTATAAAGAGTAAGAAAATTCAACACAGAATTTTTATCCTGGTTCGAATCAAAAGATTCTATGTCCAGTCGTTAATCACTATAAATAGTGATTAACCTTTTTCACTAAAAATATAGTTGTACAGATTACAAGATAATGAAATGAGCAAAGAATAGAAAACACCTTCCTTCGACAAACGAACCAGAAGAGTGCAACAAGTAACTTCCTTCGACAAACGAACCGAAAGAGCTTCCTTCGACGCACGAACCGGAAGCAACAGCTCTGCCAACTTGAAGAGAACTGTTCCGACCTTTGACACACAAAGCGCGAGCTTCTCCTATTCACAAGACCAGACAAGAGCACTCTATCACCTTGAGAACTTCCTTAGACAAATTGTATTCTCAAAATGGCATAGATCATTTTCACTCACAGAGAGCTTCCCTTAGGCACAAAGCTCTAATACTCTCAATTGAAAAGTTTTTTTCTAAGAGCTGTGAAGACCTCTATTTATAAGCCTAGTTTCGTGCAGGGATAAAAACTGAAAAGACATCTCCCAACTGCCATTGATAATCGATTATCATAAGTGATAATCGATTAATTGTGTCTGTTATGGGGTTTTCAAAATGTGATAATCGATTATCCTGAGCAATAATCGATTATTCCAGAGACTTGGACAATATTAAATGAAATAGTGATAATCAATTATTTTGTGTAATAATCGATTATTTGCGCGAGCAACTCTCTTCTAAATTGGCTCGTGATAATCGATTATTCTTCTTAATAATCGATTATTTGCGCAATGACTCACTAAATACGAAAAATTCTAACAATTTTTACATCATTACAATTTATCCTATACATTTGTTTATACAAAATGCGTTTAACAAAGATGCATTTAGAGTCTTCAATTCTTCAGCTTTTATCATCATCAAAACTTTACAGTAGCTTTCAAGATACCAATGCTCCTCATTGGTAACAACTGTGAGCAAGAAGAGGAAGAAGACAATTTTTTTGGCAAAAAATATGAAAGAAGAAAACAACCCACTTCGACTCTTGAGCAAAAATTGTCTAATATGGAGGTGAGGATCCCTAAAGATATCAATGAGGAGGAGGTAAGTATTACTGAGGATTTAGCCATTCCATTAAGAAAGGAAAGAAGATCATGTACTAAATATCCTATTTCTCAGTATGTTTGCACTAACAATCTCTTTAATAAGCACAAAAATTTTATTGCTGCCAAAGATGCCACAAAATTCCTGCCTCAATCCAGGAGGTCCTGAAACTTGAACTTGGAATCAAGCCATGAAAGAAGAAATGAATGCATTAGAAAGAAATTCAACTTGAGAGATTATTCATAAGCCAAGAGACAAGAAGACAGTAGGGTGTAGATGGATATTCACAGTGGAACATAAGGCAAATGGGACAATAGAAAGATATAAAGGTAGATTGATGGCAAAAGGATATACCCAAACATATGTGATTGACTATGAGGAGACATTTATAGTTTGAGTTATTCTCGTTTTGGCTGCTCATTTTGGATGAGACTTACACCAGCTCGATGTGAAGAATGCCTTTATTCATGGAAATCTAGATAAGGAAGTGTACATGGAGATTCCCCCAGGTTTTGAAGTGAAAAATGAAAGAAACAAGGTATGCCTCCTGAAGAAAGCATTGTATGGTGTTAACAGTTGAAAATATTGTTATTTGTGATGTAATTTTGATATTAAAAACACCCTTTTTCATTAAGTTGTGTGAATAAGAGAGTTGAGGTTGAATTTGATGATTTTATGACTAATTACCCTTGTTTTGATAGATAATGAGAGAATGCGGAAAGCAGAGATGAAGTGCTAAGGAGATAGAGCTCAGG